>RYFJ01000331.1:0-91839 GCA_003991445.1 Oryza meyeriana var. granulata
AAGAGAGAGATATCTGATGATTATACATGGCAGCTTTAGTTTGGCCATTAATAGTATTTAATCATTTGATTAATCATAATTGGAATTATATATTTATTATTTATTGTATTCCACATTCACTAAATTATAACAACTTCAGTTTTTAAAATTTATTTGAAAATATATCTTTATACACACCCTTCTCTTTTCAACCATCACAAACTTTCACCAATTAAAGTTTACATTCTAACTTCTCTTCTCACTAATCAAAATATTTCTACATTGTAAATCTACCAAACTTTAATGCAACATGCACATCATAACTTTTATATTTTGAGATAGAGGACGAAGGGAGTAACATATTTCCTCGTCATTTAGCATTTAAAAATTGTCCCAATATACGCTACTGTCCACTCCTCCTCCATCTCAACCAAACAATTGCAATCGTTTTCCTATTTTGATTTTTTCACATACTTCCTCACCTCATCAATCACAATATTTTTCTATTTAGTTTTATCCATCTCCTTTTTATTCTAAAAAAAATCTAAAGGTAACTATATTTTAGGACTAGTGATAGGTACTTGGTAACATGATATATTTTTTTTTGGGACATTTGGTTGCCAATCCATAATTTGCCACCATTTCAACAAAAATTTGCTACACTTACCTAAGATTAGATAATCAAAATCTTTGCCACACGTCAAGCCTAAGGGAATCTTATCAGATTTTTTTTAGTCATTGATATGTGAGACATAATTTGTTAGAAGAGATCTTGCCATAATTATAACTGTAACCAATAATTGTCCAAGCTGATTAAACTTACCTAACCTTAGAAGTGCCAAAATATGGCAAAGCAAATAAGCAACAAACACACTTAATACTTAGTATAAGTTTATTTATAAAATAGGAGTGGCCAAACTGCCGGTCAAAATTACCAAATGTCATACGAGCATCGTGGGGCAAACACGTGGACGTGTGTGCGCGCTTATGTGTACGTTTCTCAATGTAACTTAAAAATATAGAGAACTGGAGATGTACAGCGTTGAGTGCATCTAACAAAACTTAGTGATGCCCTTTGCAGGAAGCAAAGTGAAAATGAATTTCGATAGGACGAAAGGACAAACTATGGCACCTAATCACTTTGCCAACTAATTGGTAAATAAAGAGAACACAGTACACAACCCATTCATCGGTTCCCATCCATGCGTCAGCAATAATCGCCATGATTATGTCATGAGCAAAAAAAAATCATGTCCATACTCGATCTGCAGCGTCACTTTACTTGTACAATACCCAAACAAACATAGGCCTATTTTAGCCTGAAAAAACAGTAGAAGCTACAGATTCCTTCATGAATCATGACATTGCTTAGCGAGCAAAGCAAGACAAGCTTGAATTCTCGGAAGGAATTTGGCCAAAAATTCTCACAAATAATACTAATCTACACAACATGCTCAGTTCTTAATACTAATACATCTCTACAGAATCGAGCCTGGTTGCATCTCTGCACATCCAACACACCATGTCGGTAACAACACAGAGCTCAGGAGATCGAATTACCTCGCTACTATGGTACAAGGCAGTAGTACTGATTTATTGGAACCTGACACCGTGTCCAGTGGAGTAAACAGCTCAAACACATTGGATTATTCGGCTATTCTGGTCATCTGGATATGTAAGTATGTAACTGCGGTGCATAGCGTCTCCTTGTACTCTTCATCTGTACATGTATAAGCATCCACGAACAATCTTTCTGAAGATGATCAGAGAAGAGGTATAAATTATCATCATGCTGGGTGATCCGGGAATGGGAGAGAATTGTCCACGATGAGAAGCTTCTCAGGATCCGAGGCCCCATTCTCAGTGTCAACAATTTGGCTGTGCCAATGTAGCCTGTCTGCAGCATCCTTCACTTTGTGAACCACATCAGGGGCGTCTCGAACTATCGCAGCGCCCCCAGGCCGGAGAATGCGATCCATCTCAAGCAGGATGTAAGGAATGCCACACCTGAACACAAAGCTTGGTGTAAAGATGGACGCATGGTGCTGTGAACTACAGTCTCTAGTCAAAATGTAACTATGTGAGATTGTGAGAGAGAATCGTTCGTGCGCTATAGTGCTGCATTGAAGATGGAGAAGCATAACATAGGCCGCTTTTGCAAGAGATTTACATATCCTGATGGTATTCAGGGACTCAAACAATGCCGGGTAGTGGTTGGTACTTCATGTTTCAGGCTTTCAGCATAGTATTTCTTTAACACTCAGATTATTTTGGCACTATCAAACTCAGTGAACCAGAAGACTTACACAGCCTGAGTAGCAATGCATGTAATGTCTCTTTCTGAAGATGCTTCCTCAGACGAGAAACAGTTTGAATTGAACAACTTGAGTTACTACTTACTAGGAGGAGTCACTTACGTGTCCATATACAAGCTGAATACGCCATTAGCATGTATCACATCATATGTACGTGGGTAGGTAGAGAAAGACTCGCACCTGACATTGAAAAGAAGAAATTTGATTCAGGATAGTGAGTTATTTCTCATGCTTAGTGTAAAAGTAGAAACAGCACTTCAAATCTGACCTGGAACTTACCAGTCCATGTATGTTCCTATCAAGCCACGCTCATAGATGATACCAAGAGTATTTGTTAGATTTGCAGGAACTACATTCATAACCCAGACAGGAAATTCGGACATAGCTGCAGCAAAACCACCAAAGCCAGCATTCATGTCCATGATATTTCTGTAACTCCCATGAGATAAATTCAAATATGTTCTGTAGAAATCAACTCTTTTATTCCAATCCAAACTGTCAAGTTCGTATGTCTGTATGGGCATCCCTTTCATTTCCCCATTGGCTATCCTTGGTGGTACTGCAGTGAGTCTTTGAGGCCATTTCTCCACAGCACCACCAGCAATATTACCAGCAAGTTCAACTCTTGGAAGACGAGTTAGACACATTGAAGTATTTACATACCTGCAATATAATCAAAATGCATTTGTTATGAATGAATTTTCCATATCTGACGAATTGAATGGCCAATTCTCCGATATAATCGATAGTCGATGAAGTTATATACTAAACAATTTCCTTCTCTTTTTATTTTCATAAACTCGGCAGTAAGCTCTTTGGGAACACTGGTACTGTGCTCATACTCTTCATTGGATGCACTTCATCGTACTCATGGTGCAAATTAGATAAACTTTAATCTAGTCAAATTGTTAACTCTAATAAAATACCCCAGATACTATATACTGATTTGCAGAATTAGCCTTTACAAGGACAATTCTTCTGAAAGCAATAGATGACGAGGAAATATACAGATGATGTCATGGTAGCACAAATCAGATAACAGAAAATAAATTGTGGCAGAGCTACAAGGTGGAAAAGAAAATTTTACCAAGCACTGTCTGCATCATTTCCTGTACAGAACGGTGGTGACCCCAAGAGCTTAGCATCTTGGGTGCATTGAATATGATTTATAGGCTTTCTCCAAACCGTGATTGTACCGTTCTCTGAAACCTTTGACCAACAAAGTTTTTTCGCTATCTCTTCCAGAGCTAATTGTTCACCTCGCATACTCCTTGGCAGTATGGTTCACAATCATCGCTGATTGGGCTGCGTAGGACATTACCCAATAGCCCACCAGGTCGGAGAAGACGGTCAAATTTCCAGCATGTTAGAGTTCAATCTGAAATCAGCTATAGGTGAATGAGAACAACTTAAAGCACTCCACTACACAACAGTACTTCTACCTACTACAACATTTTCAAGTAAACATTTGAACTTTCAGAGCTATGACATATGCAATTAAAAGCTATACATGGGGAAGACCAAGATATCAAGAAATATGCTTTATCACAGAGTATGCAAATATATTCGTCAATTATCTTTCATGTCCTAACCATGAGAATTCCCAGGAACAAGGCATCCAGCACAGTGCACCATGTCAAACGACCTCGTTGGATAAGGCAGCCTGCGAACACCCAGTACTCCGATCATCGCTGGCAGCCCACGCTCCAAGGCGAGCTGTACTTGTGCTTTATGTCTATTTCTCCTATCAATAAGACATGGTCAGTATGCCATAGTTCAACAAGTAGTCTCCAAAGCTCGCAACCTGCACAGAGAAAGACATCACATTCAAATTCACTATTAGGTAGTCAAATTTTGACTTAATCAACTTATTTTTCACACTGAAATTCAGGATTCAGTGGTTCACTTCAGAAGTGACAGTAATTAACTTTAACCATTCACTATCTGTAGTTCAGTCCCCTACAGAAACCATCTATCTCAGATATGAACAAAAAAAACTCTGTAAAAGTAATTAGCTTACCCCACATCCTACGTCGAGCGCCGTTCGCACCTCGCCGCCGCGGAGCGGGACCATGCCCTCCAGCAGCTCGACGTAAGTCCCACCCCGTTGGGGAACACCAGCTCAGTCGCGCGCGCGGCGAACGGGGTCGAGGCGGCCCCCCAGCTTGGCCGAGGTCAGCGGAGGGAGCTCCACATTTGCGTACCAGGCGCGGTCGCGGCGCTCGGGCCACGGCATGGGCTGGCGGTACCCGGGCGGCGGCGGAACGCGGCAGGGTTGGCGGCGGCGGCCGGATGGTCCGGGGGTGCGGCGGGTGAGGTGGCGGGTCTTTGGGCGGGTGCGGAGGGCGTGGGCGGCGGTGCGGGTGCGGGGGCAGTGCCGCTCCCGGAGGCCTCTCGTCGTCCTCGTGGCCAGGGGAATGACGTGGGTGGCGTTGGGCGGGCGACGGCGGGACCGGCGCGGCGGGCGGGTGGTGGAGGTGCTCCGACCGGGGCGACGGGGTGGGAGGCGGGGGCAGCGGGGCCGCGGTGGAGGCGCTACTGGAGGTGGCGGCGAGGAGGTGGACGACGAGGCTGAGTTGGGTGGGCGCGGTGAGACGACGACCGGAGATGAGGATCAGGGACGTCGTTGCCGCCGCCACGGCCGCCCCCGCGAGCGAGAGCGCCCGCGGCAGCGGCTTGACGACCGCGGCCGCCGTCTCCGTGCGGAGAGGCGGCATGCCCGCTGCTCTGCGCTGCGGCAAGAATCGGAATGCTGGTGGCGACGAGCGAATGTTCAAGAGCGGAGTGGTGGTGTGGGGTCGTCGTGGTTGAAGTGGTGGTATTTGAGGAGGCCGAGGACGAAGAGAATCCGTTACCGACGCGTGGGCCCCAGCCGTTGCTCCGAGTGTACTGTGTTTTTTATTTCTTTTTTGTCTCCAAGTACACATTTCAACTTGAGGTATTTTTCCCCAGGTCATCTAATATACGCCTAAATAATTAGGTCTAATTCACGAACGTTTACACATATAATCAAACACGTTTTGGTCTAGCCCATCACGGGATGTTATTTTGAAAAGATTATTTACAGAAACTTTATATGTAGAGATTTTTGATATAGAAACATTTTGCATGAGAAATTTTTATTCTGAATCATAATACATAAGAAATTTTTATTTTAATCGTAATCGGACATATAAACTTTGGTATATAAATTTATCAGAAAAGAAAAAAACATGGTACCAAGAAACAAAACCATATACGTGATTACGTGGGACGGAGCATCATCACACTCAAACAAACGGGGAGCAATATAAACTCGTAATCTCACTTAATTTAAGATGTGCGTAATATTAGTAGCCACCGGATTTGGATCTCGGTAGCCCACGACTTCACCACGATCACCGATGTCTTCCTATTTTTACATGAATTTAATTTGAAAGAAGAAAAATCAATTTTAGGCTGTTACAATGATTGTTTGAGTTTAGAAAGTTAAGCCACCGTTCTTAACAGCTTAAACTTCTTCATCGATTTTTTCGTGAGAACGTTTCTCAAAGTTTTTTTTAAAAAACTCCTATATAAAAGTCCTTTAAAAAATTAAATTAATTAATTTTTTAAGTTTATAATAATTAAATATTTAATTAATCAGATGTTATAACACGTCTGTGCCGGAATAAACTTTAGCAGCTCAAGCCGGATCGATCGGTGCCTTGATTACTCGTAAAACTTTCCACCTCACAGAATCTTTACCACCAGAGGCGTCTCCATCTCTTCTGCTTTGTTCTTTCTGTAAGGCGGCTGGTGGATCATGCCGACTTTAATTACGCGTGTGATCTCGACGGCGACTCCGGCGACCGGAAAGTCGGCCGGTCCGTAACGTCGGCGGTAGTATGCCTTGCAAGCCAACCAAACGATCCAGCACGACGGCGACGCCGCCATTGATCAATCTCTCTCCCCATCTGGTCGTCACCTCCTCGTCGTAGCATAGCCTTGCAGGTTAGGAGACGTCGACGACGACGACGACGACAAACGCAGCCGTCCGGCGAGGAGGCGACCGGGCGGCACAGCGACAACACGGCTGATATATATGATGATAATTGATGTAACGCCACCAGCGTCGCGTCCCTCTCGTCCGCATGCGGCCTCGCGAGGAGACGACGATGCACATATGGGATTCCCGGTTCATATTTCGTTTTTCTCCCGATTCTCTTCTCCTCCCCCCGTGTGATCCCACACTCCAGTGATGTGTATCTTTCTTCATCCGGAGGCGAAGGGAACATTCGTGGCCTGGTTACCCTTGTGCTCTTGCGAGCATGAGATATATACATATTGGTATGCTTGGCAGAGGCGATCCAGAAATTTTTTAAGTATGGACAAAATTAATGATAGAAATGAGTATACACACAAATTTATACAATCTCTGTATACCATTTATCGTTGACGTAACTGAGCTGACAACACAAGTATAATTTAGGAGAGGAAAACCAGTGGAAGAGAATTAGATCGACAGGATGATGATGGTGGTATAGCTGCTGGGGGTTAGCCTAGTATATCAAGTTATGTCGCTTGGGCCTTAAAATACGTTGCTAAATTTGTCACACTAATCTGAACCACCAGTGTGATGTATTCGGCGGAGCCCGGGCACAGCCCCCACGGTGGCCACGCCTTGGTTCCACCGCTGTTGGTTAGAGTAGCTATTATTTTTTAAGCTAGAATCTGTTTAGTAGGGTTTTAAGCTCTTAAATTCTAATTGTAGAGTAGAGTCATAGAGCGACTCAAACCCCATTCTATCTTTTTAATTCATTTTTTTTTAAATCAGTTAGCATGCTTCACTCTGTGTTTTTTTATAAAGCTAAACTATTTGATTCGGGCTTCAGCTCAAAAAAAAAAGATGAGTCAGTTTTTTTTCTATTGAACAGTTCTTAAAGTTATCACATAGTCCTTGAAATAGTACCTGAAAAGATTATATTTTTTACCTTACTATTATGATGTACATTTTTTATTGTTCTTTAAGAACCGTAAAATATCTCTCAAAGAAGGAATGCATCCCCTTTCACCACCGGCGGCCGCCTATTGCCGGTGCGCCTTTTCCACACACGCTCGCGTTAAGATGGCGCCAAAATGCTCTCCCCATCATCTTTCCGTCGAATCATTTTTGCGGGAAAAAAGCGGCACGACCAATCCAGGCAGAAAGCGAGAAAGAGATGACACTGACAGTCATGCCCGTGCATGCATCGAGCTTACAGAAAAGCGTCACCACTAGTTTCGTTTCAGGATGTTGACTGCCACTACCCACTATACAAAGAACACTACCTGCTAACCTCACTCATAGCCTTATCACTTCTCTGATGGAAAGAGAAAAAATATATATATGTTCACCAACAGACAGATCAGTACATTTTGTTAGCACACTTTCTATCTGATGTAGATTAATACTCATGTCACTTGTCACTTTGTCAGACACCATCAAGATTTCCTCTCAAGTGGATTACATTGGAGTGCATTTATTCAGGCATGAGGAAGAAAAAATGGCAGTTAATTAGTTCAGGTTGCAAGGAAAGGGGAGAGATTATTTCAGGCCAAAGAGATCTTATTAATCTGGCCTGTTTTATTGTTTATTTTCTTTGGTAGAAAATTTATGGCTGGCCGATGAAACTTCGTCAGTTGCGGGTTGATGCTGGCATCTAGCCTCACTGTTTTCACCTTTACAAGACACCACCCTTGTTTGCTAGAAACCATGGGTGAATCATCTTTCTTATCTTTCTCTATCACCAATGAGACCAAAATCTCGATCAAAGTTATCTAGTTCTTCAGGTAATGAGGTCATTTTCATAGTTGGCAGATGTGCACAACTCTAACGAATTTGCATCAGATTGGATGCAGATCTTATGCTGAATCCCTTTACTCTCTTGTGTCCTAACCAGTTCTTTCGATGTCTGAAAGAAAAACGGCCGGATAAGCTACCATTCATCTTTGTAGAAGCTTTCAAAACGTTCTTACGACGAGGGAAAAGCATTGCTGATTTTTTCTAGCTGAACGTAAGACGCGCCCTGGAAAAAGGTTCCAAATGATTTGGTTTATAGGTTTTCATGAAAACTGAAGGGTAACAGGACATGTGAAAAATTCAAGTCTACAGAGGAAAACTAACTGCGCGTTAATGAAAATTAACTGTTCGGGCCTCCAACAAAAAGCTCTTAATCGAACAAGACTTGTCGACGCTAATTCAAGGCTAGCCTCCTGTATAAACATACCATACCATACTGCAAATTTAGCTTACTCTTGGAAGTAAATAATCCAATTGCCAATTGAGACATAGGAGTAAGAACATGGATAAAGACATCAATGACGAGACAGAGACATCTCGACAGTAAGGCCTTTTCTATGACAGAGGGACCTGAGCGCATAGCACACTGATCATCATTTCTTTTATGCGATTTATAATTTCTGAAGCAGAATTTGCAAGAATATCTGGTTCTGCATCTTGAAAATCTTGTGGATCAATCATCAACTGCAGATATTAACAGAATGAAAGCAATGTCGAAGAACAACCAACTGAGCCAAGAAAGTTGAGAAAATTATCTCCTGTTTGTCATTTAGACATAACTTTCCTTTATGCCAGTCATGTATGCATTCTGAACCAACTGGACAGAAGAGGGAAGGCCTTACCTGCTTCCCATATATGGAAAACAGCTCAACTGTTGTTATCTCCAGCTTGTAGATTGTTGAATCAGTGCTACTTCCCACATTCTTGAAATCAAATCTCGATTTATCATCATCTAAACATTGACTTAACATTAGCAAAAAGAATTAAACGAAAGTGGGTACTGAATGAATTGATCTCAACTGATTAACTTACCAATTAGGCCATTGGTTCCAGAAGCTAGTGCAGGCTCTCTTTTGTATTCATCTATTTGATTTCTTGTGTATTAGAACAAATAATTCGGAACCAAAGAATAGGATCAACAGAAGTAACCGATAAAGCTAAGAAGTACCTCTCCAGTCAGACGAGTAACCATCACCATTGCACTCACCATGAAATAAGCTCCTGAGATAAGATTCTTCTTCTATGAAAGCAGGTCTCAAATATCCTACAATAGAGACACCATTTGCTGGACTATCCATCTTTTCCCCGTGATTACCATGAACAGCCTACATAGCAAAAGAGTACACAGTGTGGTTGCTTAGCTCTCTGAAACCTAAGTGGTTGATGCGTAAAATGATGCTCGTTATAATTTAGGCTATGAAAGATTATTCCCGAAGCATCTACCCTTTAGTGAACTGCTATAGGAAAATTTGGAGCAAATAATAGTTACTAAGCTATGCGACTCTTTTGTGCGGATCCTTATTATCCGCCGCTCTTCTAATCATTAGATTTCGAAAGAATTTAAATTTCTTTTCAAAAAGAAAAAAATATTTTTAAGTAAGATATTTTTCTTTACTGAGATTGAATATTTCTCTGCAAAAAGAAGTGCTTTAAAAAGCACCCTTTTTCCTTCATTTCCAAATTATTACAAATATCAATTAATTGAGTGTTTGGATTCTTGGAGTTATCGTGTCATTAATCTTGGATTTACCCTTTTAACCATAGGTATTCTTTGTGGAGCAGTATGGGTTAATGAGGCATGGGGATCCTATTGGAATTGGGACCCTAAAGAAACTTGGGCATTTATTACTTGGACCATAGTTGCAGTTTATTTACATAGTAGAACAAATCCAAATTGGAAGGGTACGAAGTCAGCATTTGTAGCTTCCATAGGATTGCTTATAATTTGGATCTGTTATTTTGGTATCAATCTATTAGGAATAGGTTTACATAGTTATGGTTCATTTACATTACCCATCTAGATGATTACATAACATAAAACCTTAATGAAATGGAAAAAACTTAAGTTCAACTTGCAGATTCAAAAGTTCGTTCTGTTCTTTTATTCAGCATTACTCAGTTTTTTAGGATATCCTTCACATACAGCCAGTACTAACTGATAGAATACATATCCCAGAGCAAGAAATAAAAATGCCTTTTGTCTTCCGTTTCTTTGACCAGCTAAGTGCAGATCTGGATTTTTCCCCCCTGTTACAGTTGACAGAGTATATGTTGAAATAAGTAAAACCATGTCTTGAATTTCTACCTACCCTTTTTCCTTTTTTGAAGTGTCAAAGAGGTCAAGGTTGTTATTGTTTTTACCAGAAGATAAGACTTTACAACATTATTTCTAAGAATATGATGTAGGTTGGGTTTACCTAACCACTCACAGTATATTCATTGTTCATCTTGTCAATACATTTATGAAAGTTATCCTAGTTAAAGTATTTATCTGCTCCACTGTTTCAGTGGTTGCTGATGCTTGCAATAACTTTTGACAGTTTACCTTTGTCAGACACTTTGCAAAATAAATTGGATGTATTGCACGCATTGTTGCTGGCATCCCCCACTCTATAAGAATGTCAGTTATTTCTGTATCGATCTGTGGCATATCACAAAGGAGACATCAATAATTAATGACAGGACTTGTTGCTAATAGAAAACTGACAATAGAACCAGCTGAAAGCAGGCAAGAATTTATTTAGCAAACCTTGCTGTAGTTCTCATCAGGCATGTCTACAAAATTTTCAACATCCATGTAATCGCTAAAATCACTAGTTACCACACTAGTTTCTCCAATAATTGGGCCATCCATTCCAATCAAAACTGTCTGCAATTAAAATGCCATTCCAATAAGAACTAAGCAGATAAGCCATTCCCACTAGAATACTGGTGCATAACAGTTTACAGCATTTCCAAAACTCTGATCCTTTTGGCATGGCACTAGTGATCATTCAACACGATCTGTGCTTGTCAAGAGACACACCAACCTGAAAAGTACTAAAGCAGAGTAATCTTACCACAGGGCTGTTTGCAGCATCATCTTCCAAGATGTTCTCACTGTCGGGTACTTGAAAGAAAATGTCTGTAAGTAAAGAACTTGTTATATCAAAAGGAGCACTATGAATGCCCTACTGTTAAAATTTTTTTCCTGCACATTAAGGCATTACCCCCATAGTCATCTACAATATACTGAAAGTCTGACCAAGCAACATGTCCATGAGGTTCATTATGCACTCTTGCAGGGAACACAAGCAATCCCTTGCTATTGGCCTAGACATGATAGAAAGGTTAATCCAGAGTATGATAGGGTATTTGGTATAAAAGTTAAGATCACCAGTTTAATTGTTGTACAACAAGAAATTTTTTTATTTCTTAGCTTTTAGAGTTTACAGATGTCTACTCGGCCTTAGGTTGAGTGATTGAGGAACCTTATAACTCATCCCTATGCAATATTATAACGATCACATGCATTAGCAACATATCAAATGTATAGTTGCACTAAGGTGGCCTTAGGTTGAGTGATTGAGGAACCTTATAACTCATCCCTATGCAAAATTATAACGATTACATGCATTAGTAACATATGAAATGTATAGTTGCACTAGGGTACCTCTACTACAGTTCTAGCAGTTTCCACATCTGTCAGTGAAAGGTCCTTCTTTTTTGGACGTTCTTTAACTTCTTCAAGAGGATGGTAACCCCGATCCCTTGTGTACTTTGAATCTGGAACAGAATCTGAGTAATCTGCGGCCACACGAACTTTGGAGAAGGATGGTTCCTGGTCTGTTGCCAGCCAGCAAGGTTGGATTGATCCAAAAGTATTTCGGCATCGAAAACTACAACAGTTAGTTACAATAGTCAGTTTTTGAAATGCAAGGGACCCATTCAAAGGATTGCTTGTTCAATGAGAAAGGGACCTTAAACTAGAAAAGCCATGAAATCTCCCGGTGCCGATTGGGGTTTTAATCCAGTTAAAAGTGGCCCCTGTCACCATTGATAAACTCCAGCAAAGAACAATCAAATATGTTCTGCAAACAGAAATATAACCGGTAAGAACTAGAAATGTGCTAGACACCATACCAACCAAAGTGATCAAGTAGCTTAATCATCAAAACAAGTAGATTTCTTGAAGTATGGCCAAAGCAGAGATCAGAACAAGTAGTGACTAATCATCAAACAAAAGGATAATTCCATCAGCAAAAGCAGAACCAGTACCCCCTCTAACAGTGAGCCCAATTCAGTCTCCTATCTTGTCCACCGAATTAGATTAGGTTCATGAACTGAAGCCACTTATTCTGGAACAGAACTCAAAATGATGAATTCAAATCAGGGAATGTTTTTTGGAACAGTGCATAATTAATGCGCATCTTCCTCCTCAATAATTGGCAAAAGCAGTAGTCCTCTCAATTGCAACAACACAAGGGGGAACAGAGAACAAAGAGATGTGACATGTGATCATAATTCATGAAGATGTTCTGATCGATTAGGAATTGTATTCCCCGTAATAAACGAGCCAACTTTGGAAGAACAGAACCAAAGAAAAATTCTCCTTTTCCTCAATCCAGTAACCCTAATTCCCGGACAACATGCGTTCTGGAGGGCCCCAGTGGATCAAAGAACACTTGCAAAACGATGCCTTTACTGTTAACACAAAATCTCTCACTATCACGAGTTCATATATATCAAACGAATACCCAAGTGATCCAATTAGACTCACTAAAGCTACACCAAACGATTCTACTAGCGTAAACGGAACAGTTGCACTGATCAGAAAAAACAGGTTTCTCCTGTTCCGCGAACAGTTGTTCAATCCCCCATTAAAAAAAAACCTTCTTGATCGGTTCTTTGCCTCTGTTATACGAGCATACAATCCAATACGGAACAACCAGATCAATCATACTGATTAGTGGTTGCTGATTACAGTCAGATTGAATACGGAAAGAAGAGATGAACAGCACCCACCGGTAATCCGCCGCCAAGGTCGGCCGTCAAGAAGAACCGTGGGATCAAGCAAGGCCAGGCGAGCGGCGGCGGCCGTAACACGGCGGAACGCCCACCGAGACGACGGATCGCGTCGCAGACTCTGGCCTTGGCGAGCTGCGAGGAATCAATCCTTCTTTTCTTCCCCTGCCTTGCCCTTTCTTGCTCTGGTCTTCCTCTTCGTCTCCGCCCTTTTCCCTTTCTTAGACTTCGCGAGCAGTGGGACAGTGTGAGGGCGTTTTTGGCAACCTGCTTCTCTCCTACACAATAATGCAGGGTAGTAGTAGTTTCCACGTTTATTGCTGCTGCCTCACAGCTGCAGCTCCGGTTTTATACTGCAGATTCTTCTCTCAATCTCTCATCTTTTTCTCCATGTTTCTTGTAAAACTTACAGTAAAATGTGCAGTAGTGGTAGTGTTCAGAATTCAGATAAAAGAAAGTCACAGTCTTGCAGCAAGAAGATTGAAAATGTTTTGGATTATCATAGCTGCACTTGGATTGGAGTTGGTGCGAATTGGATCTCGAGGTAAATTCTGCATTTAGTGTCTGCTGGTCCCATTACTTAATACTGATGATGATAAGGGATAGCTTCCTGCTTTAAAAAAACGGATAGCTGCACTAGACCTGACCAAGTGACCATACAGGTGTAGTAGCAGCACACAACTCGAGCTGCAGCACATCACTACATGAATGAGAGTTTCATATGCTACCATACCTACCTGGGATACTCAACTCTATAGCAAACTACTAGCAATGTCACAACAGTAACGGTAAGTTGGTGTAGTTCACATGGATTACAATAATTAACATTGTGACTGTACTAGTGGATGATACTGATTAAGAAGTGTATGGATAACAGATAATGGAGTGAGAAGAGAACAAAAGATGAGGAGATAGGAGTAGGTTGTATGTGTATGGCAGTTGGGGGTGGAATGGTGGATGTGGCTTAGCCTCAGGCCTCCAATGGCAAGAGAAGGGAATATGTCACTCATATTCTGTTGGCATCTCAAAGTTATCAGGGAATAGGTGCCTTTTCTGGTCCTCCTGCAATGCCAGCCTCAAGCTCATGATCGGCTCAGACAAAAAAAACCTCCCCATTTTTGCCATTTTCTTTCTTCTTGTGGACACCTTTTTGTCTATTTGCTCGCTTTTTTGAAACGATGTGCAAGAGTCCTGGGCCTCCAAATAAGTACAAATTTTAGTCAAAAAATTTCGAGCACACCAACAGTAATTCCCATAAAATAAAATCTATCGAACATAGTCTGTGCTCTAAATAAAGCCTATCAACTACCGTTTATATTTAAAAAATAGTTAAATAGTTATTTACCATGAGTTTTATGTTGATCTATTTGTGTCAATTTTTTTCAAGTATATTTGTGGCATACAGTGCAATGCAAACCTCATGGGACAAGGAGTGATGCAATGAATTGTGATGTGCCGGATGGCTGCCACTACTACAGTTGAGCTGTGCGATGGAGAAAGCTAACCGCCGAAAGCAACGTCGCGGCCCACCACGCGTGGCCCATTAGGCCCAACGAGAAGGCCCATATAAAGCCTCAGGCCCACCCAGAAAACTGTCCGGATCTTCTGCGCCGGCGCGACGCCCGGCTCCGGCCGGTCACCGAATCCTCAGCGCCGCCGCCGCCGCCGCCGCTGGAGATGCGTAACCGCTACCCGCAGGAGAATGGTGCGTGGCTGCGTCCCTGGACACCAGTTGGTTCCTCTTCTCCGGTGAGTCCATGGAGTCCGTTGCTTAAAGTTACTAGTTCGGCGGCTGCATTGGGAAAATTTTCCTAGGAATCGGCGATGCGGCGATGTAGGCTTTCCTTCTCGTTTGTGGGGGAATCGTGCTGTTTAGATACCGCGAGATCCGGTGGAGAGATGCGACATCCGGGAATGGTTTTGCTCCTCTTGTTTTTTCAGCCATGAGCTTTCGCTGAAAATTGTGCTACCCACTGAAGAACTTGGTTCGATGCGTCTTCACTGGATCCTACTGAAATCCTGAAGCTCTGATTTAGTGATGTGTTATTATATTTTGAATTGATAACTATTGGCTGGTGCTTGCATTGTTTGCTAAACTCATTTTGATCACTGAATAGAATTTCTTTCTTTCTTTTTTGTGGTGGAGAGTGGCCTTTTGGATTTATATGTTGCACAGATAATGTGGAACAAAAATGGGACTAGTGCAGTACTCGGCCAAACCGCCACGTTCCTCTCATATGTTTAATTTTCTTAGGAAATAAGTGCTCATAAGAAAAGCTTTATATATAGGCTGATAGGAAACAACACCATACATAGAATTCAGTTCAGAACTAGAGACACTGGCAAAGCTCACTGGGCTTATGATTACACTGCTGAAATAGCTCTAGACAATGAGATATAAGCTGAAAAAAAATTCTATATACTGCGGTAAACGATCCTAGATAATGAGATGGAAGCTGAAAACTCTGCTTCTTCTCGAGACAGACTTCAATTATCCCATTTATTCTGCAGGCACCTGATCCTGAAAGGAGATGGAGTAATCATATAGATACATGTGCCTCACATTCATGTAGCAAATTTAGTTACATGTCTTGAGTTTATTTGAACTATTCTCAAAGTCTGAAAATTCACATGTCTCCTGAAAATTATGTATTATGCGTATAAATCAGAAAGAAAGCTTACACTTCAGGAGCCTCGTCATGATGCTTATGATAGCTGATTTACTGGTGGTGGGGACTGATAGGAGTTCACAGATGTTGTTGTCGATGACATGTCAGCATGCTGAGGTGGTGGTGAATAGTGGAACAGAGACTGTCCAGATGTTGAAGGTGCCGGTGGAGACATCTCATGAGGAACTTTAGGAGGTAAATGTTTTGGAGTTTTCGGAGGCAATGGTGGAGAGTACAATGGTGGAGAGTACTGGTAGGTTGGGGGCGAAGATCCATAGTTGTATGGAGGTGGTGAATAATGGCTTGCTGGTGGAGGATTGTAATAGTAAGGAGGCATTGGTAACGATGGTGCAAGTGGTGACTTGTATGGAGGTGGGGGATAATTGTGCGGTAGCAGTGGCGGTACGTAGCTGTTTGCAGGTGGTGAATGCTGGTATTGTGGCGGTGGGGAGTTGAAGTAGTACGGAGGTGGTAAATACTTGTTGGCTGGTGGTGTTGGAGACTTGTATCCATGTGGGGGTGGTGGGTAATTGTAAGATGTTGGTGGAGCTTGGTAGCTGTTTGGAGGTGTGTACTGATAAGGTGGTGGTGAATGGTAGAAGCTTTGTGGAGGTGATGGATACTGGTAAGATGGAGGTGGAAACTTGTTAAAAGGAGGCAGTGAAAACTGATTTGGCAACGGCGGGGACTTGTAGTTGAAAGGAGGTGAGGGATACTGGTAAGATGGAGGCGGGAACTTGTTAAAAGGTGGCGGTGAAAACTGATTTGGCAACAGTGGGAACTTGTAGTTGAAAGGAGGTGAGGGATACTGGTAAGGGGATGGTGGCGAATTATAGGGAAACATTGGTGATGGAATGTGAGGTTTGGAACAAAACCCAAATTTCTTCTGTGATGCATATGCCAATACTTGATTGGCTTTGAGAACCACGTCCTCATTGGACTTCGAATAAACACTAAGCCCAGACAAGTTTAGCTCGATTGGCACGTTGCAGTCAGATCCTCCTGGTGCTGAATGGAGCTCAACCTTACATGAATCGGCCCCATAGGTGCTGCTGAGTGGCAAGCCCTTGATGCTCACGCTGTACTTGCCATTGTCTTGGGTGTAGCCGAATCCCACCAGTGCCTGGTCATTAGCCTGACAAGTAACCTTGACCATAGCTCCTGCACAGACCATGATACAAAACATGAAATGACAATGAGAAAGAAAGGCATTTGGGGAAACTATGAGTAGTTTGCAAATTCTATCAGTCTTGTCTATCATCTCTGTTGTGCTTTACCACAATTTGTCAACAGTGCATTTTTTACAACAATATGGTGCACGAGTTAGATGCACACCCCTAAACGTTCATATCTTTTGTTTACCTTTTTGTGCCTATCTGTGGTCAACATCTTGGTGCATCGACTCTTGAGTATCTATTGGGCTTCTAAAACACAACACCTCCTACCAGAAAGCAAAATAAATCTATACATTTTCTTATACAACCATTCACAATTTATTGTAAGTTTGAGCAGATAATAATGAAAAGGAGCTCAAACGGCTCCTTCTATGTGATATTAATTGTTAACAACTGATGTTTAAGCATAGCAATTACAAACAAGTAGGATTTCAACATATTCTGAATCTAAAAGCAGAAGCATGATTAGAACATGAGAGCTGGGATAATAACAAGTTTTCACCTTTCAGGTGCTCCTTCCCATGGGATTCTTCTGGGTGTGCCTCATTGAAGCATCTATAGCAGTACACCTTCCCTACCACCTTAATAACAGGAGCATACGTTGCTGTTAGGGAAAGAGAAGGTGGTGACAAGCTGGTAGCTCCCACCCCGAGCATTGCAAAAGTTGCAACCAGCATGGCCAAGATCAGCCATGGGATACCCTTTGGCTGTCCTCTCGTGCTGATTTTCATTGTTTGACAATTGCCAGTGCTTTGTCAAGTGTGAGGACAGGAGAAGGGGACTGAATGGTTATGGCTCTGGTATGGCGGGATATATATAGTGTTCAAGATATGAAGGTTTGAGAGAGCAGGTAGGGGGTGGTAAGAGAACAGCATGGCCATTTGAATATTTGTGTTTGTTCCTAATCCCCTGCTTGAGTCCAGCTAGGAGAATATGATATTCCTTTTGTGATTTTAGATAACCTTTTATAGTTGGAATAATACTTTACATGGCATGCAAAAATCTGCTGCCCTGTTATTTCAAAGAATAACTACTGTAAATTTTGTAGCAATCGTAAATTCGAAATTCAATCAGTATATCTTTAGTTAGACGTATAATGGATTTAGAATCCTATAAAGATTTATATTACAGGATGACAACCAATGTTGTCAAGAGGGTTGGAAAATTGACATTGAAATCTTTGTCTACTGAAATTTCAAGCTGTTATTGTGCTGTGTCAAATTGACATGAATTGCAATTTGCAAGTTTTATCTATGATGTACATATTTCAGTTAGTTGCTTGTTAATTCCCAAGGATGCTTGTACACATTTTTTGTGGTTATAGCAGGAATTGGTTTGTGCCCTTTTGAAAGATGATGAATATTTTGTTACATTTCTTTTACTACATTTTCTTAAATTTCACTGCACAGTTATAAACAAATATGCGATCAGAGCTGCCTACATTTTTTTAAGGTCTATCATTGTAAGCTCTGACCAGGGTAGATCGGGTGGTGAAAGCTACAACCTTATTTCCTGAAGTTAGCCAATTTCCAGGGGTGTCCAATTGCAAGAAATATGCTATGTCAAGCCACCTTTTCAGATGGAGTAGTCCAGATTTCTTAGCCATGGTCTTCAACTTCAGAGCTGTAAATCTATAATGGCTAACAATATGGAAGGTTTGTTGAGATGTCAATTCATCAGGCACCTATTTTCCATTTTATGGAGTGTTCAGAGTAGTGCAATTAAACTGAAGTAATTCTGGAAAACATCCACTGTAACATCTCTGGTAAGTTGCCCTCTGTTAATTGTGAAACCTTACTACTCAGTGCCTCTGTGTTGTTGCAGCGCCAGAGCCTGAGACACATACATATGTGCAAAAGACCTTTTGAAGGTTCGGTATCAGTCTATTTTTCATCATTAATTGTTGTTTTTTTTATGCCAACCAGTTATATTTCGTTGTACATATGCATGGGTGCGGTGCAGAATCATCAAAGCCATCTTGAAAAATTACCTGGAGTCATATAAGAGAAGATTAACTGTTATATTGTCAAGTGAGCAGGGGTGAGGGGTATAACTGCCTCACTTTTATCCTGTCAATAATCATAGATAAGGTTTCAACTGCTCAAACATAACTTACTGACCACAACATAGCAGCTAACAAATCTCAGAGCAAAAGGTACCATCGGTCAAAAACGTTGCATGCTGCCATTGTTCCCTATCTGTTTCTGCTCCACGAGACAATTGAGCAGGTTTAACCAACAAATTTTGTTTGCTAGTGTGCTATTTAATTTGTTTCCGACCTTTGATGTGGCACAGGAGTGAAGTCCAGCTGAACCATTACATGAGGCTTTTGGAGGCAGGAAGCTGATTTGAAGAGGAAAAGCAGGAAACCATTGGCAGTTGGTGCTGCCAGCAGCCAGCTCAACTCAAGCTACATGATGGCACTAGGATTTCAGCCCAATTCATGAGATGCCTCAATGTGGGCCTATATGGCACCTTAGATGATTCAACCCATGTACACTAGGAGGGCTTCGTTCGAATCAACCTATTAGAGGAAAATTTTTCCTCCGTTTTTCATAAGCACGCTTCCTAAACTGCTAGATGGTATTTTTTAAAAAATTTTATATAAAGGTTGCTTTAAAAATCATATTAATCTATTTTTTAAGTTTAAAATAATTAATACTTAATTAATCATACGCTAATAGCTTACCTCGTTTTGTGTAATTCTCTTTCTTTTCTATCTTCCCTTACCTTCAAACTACCCTAGGAGAAAGAATAGTGGCTACAAGAAGAACTCTCTTGCGCAGTACACGTCATGAACAGTGCAGACTGCGTACAGGAGGAAGAATGGTTACTGGAACAATATTAAGCTATGCTTGATTTCCTGCTTAATTTGATCAGAGGAAGATAATTAATTTTGATCACATGAAGCATGGTCATTGCATCCAACCTAGCTACCATTGCCCCAATTTACAAGCAGGCGACCTACATTTCTACCCACCTACCTATATGGCTGGTTAATAATCAGGATCCTTCTGAACCTGAACCCCAAAATGGCAGCTTGTGAAAGATCATGGCAAGAACACCAGGTTCAATTCACAAGCCATCACCATCCTTCAGAAGAAATCCCCTTCTTCGAGCTACTAATTAAGAAAGCATAATTAATGATAACAACCTGCTTAATGGTCATCTCGTGAACCCTAAGTGTGGCTTAATTATGTCAGTGTTTTTCCCGGCTGATCAAGCTGGCTAACCTAGTTTTATGTGTCGTTCCATACGCTGAAGAGCTGTGCACCATGGCAGACTCCGGTCATGTCGCTGCTGCTCGTGGCCGCCGACGCCGACGCCGACGCCGACGCCTGCGTCGTCCAAGAAGGCATCCTCCCGGCGCCTCCGTAGGCATCTGCGCCGACGAGGTAGTTGCCGTACCCCATCCGCACCTGCTTCCCGTCGCCGCCGTGATCCCTCAGGCCGCCTTGCACCGCCGGCTGATCGTGGCTCACCACCGCCGTGGCGGTAGCCGACGCGGCGCTCATCGGCATCATGTATCCGGCGCCACCGCCGTTGCCGCTGCCGTCCCCGTTGTAGACGACGGAGTTGGAGCCGGTGCTGTGCTCGAGCGAGGCGTTGTCGATACTGCCGAGGCCGTGTTGGCCGCCGCCGGCGTGCTGCATCGCCTGCACCGCCGCCGCCGCCGAGAAGAAGTCGTGCGCGCCGGCGCCGGCTGCGCCGAGGTTGAGCTGGTGGAGCTCCTGAAGGCTGTGCGCCGCGGCGATCACCGCGTGGTCCTGCTCCTGCTTGCACCACCCGCGCAGCGGCTGCGCGTACGGGTGGTACAGCCCGGAGGCGCTCATCGGCGGCTGGAACGCGATAGTCGGCCAGGCCGCCGAGTGGTGGTAGTGCGCCGCGGCGGCGGCGGTGCCGTACGCTCCGTCTCCGAGCTGCGAGGCGATGCGGCCGATGTCGTAGCCGACGACGGCGGACGCGGCCTCGGCCTCCTTGAGGCGCTTGGCGGCGCTGCCGACGGGGAGGGCGCTGCTCTCGAGGATGCTCTTGACGTCGTAGCGGCTCATGTCGAAGTTGGTGACGGCGTTGAGCCCCCGGAACTTGATCGCCGCGATGTCGTACGCCTCCGCCGCCTCCTCCTGCGTGCCTGCACCACCACACATGGCACACACCCTCTCCCTCGTAAGCAAGATGACTAGCTAGTCTAATGCATCCATCCATGCATGCAAGATTTAGCTAGCTTAATTAGTAAAATAGAATTTGTTTATATTGCAAAGCAAGTAATTATAACATTAGTTTATTGCAAATTGTTTCTTAGTGAGGATCTTGACCAGGTGCATTGGTGAATGGAGACAGAAGCAGCACCAGACATGGAAGGTTTGATAAGCTAGCCACATGAGGAGCATGCACACAAGTATAGTAATGTAATGCAACTTGACATTACTTGCTGATCACATTTTTAGTTTAATTAATTAATTACAGGCTTAAGTAACTGTAGCTCTCTGTTTCTTTGAAGAGTCATCACCTCTTACTTCGATCCTACTAGTTTGCCCCGAAGGAACAGCAAATTGTGCCAAGAAAAATTGCTCTCACGTATACTCAATGTGAGAGATACATGCTTAATTACTAGATGACTTCTAAATATGGGAAAGTAATCTAAATATATGTGAATATTTATACTTACTGAAGGTGCCCAAGTAGAGGTCCTTGTTCCCTGCAACTCTACCAATCCTTGCTTGCCATCTCCCATGCTGGTGGTGCCTATATTTACAAGTACACAAGAAAAAAAATTAATGGATCATCATGTGAATAACTTCAAGGCAAATACCATGTATTCATTTTTCTTCCTAAAGTTATATAAAAAAAGGATTATACATAGATGGATATATACCTAGTTGATGCCATTTACAGTATACTATACTGATGATAGAGAGGAGGTAGTATGGCTGAAATCTAACCATTCATTTGAATGGGTATTTGTCACTAAATCTCGGTATAATCGGACAGTTAAAAAAATTAAAAAAAATCTTTGAATTTATTTCGGGTGTCCCACGTAGCACGAATCTCCGTGGGATCAGATGGTCAAAAAACATAAAAATCAGCCAAAAATAATTAACAAATTACATATATGCTGTTTTTTATTTTTTTCATAATACCCTTATACTAGTGATGTATACTATATATACTATAAGTATTAAGTTTTGTTAGCACAGAGTAAATCTAAACCGTTAAATCACTAGTACAATCCACTGGTATATGATACTATGTCCCGCTCTAAAGGGTCTCACCTAGTTACTCCACGGTAAATGGATGCACCTCTGGAGAAACCACTGCTCTTCCTGCTCATACACATATACAGAGAGGGATGCCATTATCAGGAAACATCAGAAAATTTTAATGTGATTGATTAACTGCTAAACAGCTAAAACGAAATTAAAATAGTAGATCCGTCGTGATTATAGAGACCGACCTTCTCAAAGAGGCTACGAACTCCTGCCTTGTCATGTGCTTCATCTCCTCCAGCTCCTTTTCGTAGTTATTGACCTGAAAAATATAGAAAGCATTGCCTTTAAGTACAGATTTAGTAACAAATAAGATATGATCATCATCAGACTAGATCATTACTACCAAATAAAAGGGAGAGCTATAACAACAACACAATCTGTATTCAGATATAAACACACCGGAAAATTTGTCGTCGTCGTCGGGCCCCAGTATTTTAGAGCAGCCAAATCATAAGCTCTTGCAGCTTTTTCTTCCTTGTCATAACCACCTATCAACATTACAAGATCAATTACTCTTCAACGAAGTAAGAACAGCAACTAATTAATTCAATCTACCTAATATAAATGTATATGTCGCAAACAGATCATTTAGTTCTATTGGAATCTCACTCACCTAGATAGACTGTAGATTCAGAAGTCGAGTTCAATCCAACAGAGGAAGATCATTCGATCACGAAATGATCAATGGGAAAGAAACATGATCAATATCAATCGATTGGGGTAAAAAATTATTGACAGATTTAAACATGATAAGCACCTTGACGACCCTTGCGAGTTTGCCCTTCTCTTCTGCAGCTGTTGTCCCACAGATGAGCCTCATACCTCCCTGTCCATCTATGCCTATAACCAAAAGTAATTAAGATTAATTAATTTTGTCATCACAATCATATCCCACATAATGACATAATGATAAAATCCTACTAATCTAATGATCAATCTATCACCTAGCTAGCCTACCTAATGGATTCAGAAAGATAAACATCAAGCAAGAATCAGTAGATGGATGCAGTCAAATCATCAGAGAATGTTGCAGCGATGATTTGTGCTAAGCTAGAGAAAGTGTTCGATCCATTAGCTAGCTAGATGATTGCACCCTACCTGGTCACGCCGCGGTAGATCGACGTCCGCTGCCCGAACGTGTCCACCGACTTCCTCCCCGCCGCCGCCGCGCCGGCCTCCACCACCGCGCCGCTGCCGCCTGACTCCGAGCCAACGGCGACCACAGCGCCGGCGCTGACACTACCTTCCTCGTTCTCCTTGCGACCACCAGCCATCGCTCCATGCGCCGACGTGGACAGACTTTCTGCAGGCACCCGGCCTCGCTCTCCGCAGGTGAGGAGCGCCATGCCACCAGCGCCGCCCTGCGCCGGCCCGGCCATGTTCATGGACAGCGAGAGCGCCTGCGCCGAAGCGTGCGTGCCATGGGCCGCCGCCGTCTCCACCCTCTGCGGCTGCGGCGCCGGGGCCGGCTGGCTCCGGAGCCAGTTGTTGATCATGGACAGCCCAATGCCGCCGTTGCTACTGGCGGCTCCACAGCCGCCATTGCTGGCGGCGCTCACCATACCGCCGCTGACGCCGTCGTGGGCGACGGTCGAGGAGGAGGCCACCATGACGGAGTCGGCGAACTGGAGAGAGGAGGCGGAGCTAGGGTACATGTAGCCGACGCTACTGCCGGAGCTCGCGTAGCAAGCGGCGGCGGCGCTACTCGGGATCACCCCGCCGGCGCCGGCGCCGGCGCCCTTGCCGTGATGCTGCTCCGAGAAGGAGATGCCGCCGAGGAAGTCCTCCAGCTTCGGCTCGGCGACCAGCGCCGACAGCTCCGATCCCCTCATGGTCCAATCTGCACATCAAATCACCGAGATTAACCATATTCATATATACATACATGTCTCAAATCTCAATCAGCACAAGCTCGTCAAGCTCGAGCATGCATGCATACCTTGGGGGATGTTGAAGCAGACGTCGCCGGCGGAGGCGTCGCCGGCGGTGGTGGCGGCGGCGGAGACCATGGTGGAGTTGGCCTGAGAGGGCGGGAGCTCCTGCTGGGAGAGGGAGAAGGCCAGCCAGTTGTTGACAGTGGCCATGGTTGATTCACACTAAACAAGATGAGGATCAATGCGATTAAGCGATGGTAATATGTATGATTGCTACTTAATTAAGCTCTGTTCGATCAAGAAGCCATTGTTGTGGTGAGCTCAAGGTTAGCGAAAGCTTAAGGTAAGCTAAGCTAACTAAGAAGAAGAAGAAGAGGTCAAGAGAGTTTTGGAGCATTAAGCAACAGTACACCACTGGTAGATATTTATATAAGATGGATATGATGCTAAGTTAGTACTACTGCTAATGGTACTCCTTAATGTAGGAGAAGGCAGCAAGAAGGTGTCTAGCTTTTGTATACTTTAGAAAAAATGAATTTGTAACCTGTGTGCATGCACAAAAACATTGGCATGGTTTAACTGAACAGAAACCACTTTCTGCTTCTGCTTTCTGGGGGGAGAGTCCACCATATTTTGTCTCATTTTCATCTGAATATTTAAGCATGTCTACATGAAACCTAGCTACATGATATCTCAGTACTAGTACTATACTGGTATACAGTGGTCTTTGGCTCGATAATAGAAGTATAAATATATTTTTGTCATTGCCCTTTGACTGAAAAGTTGGTAGTAAGAGAGATAAATAATATAATCCTGCTTGCAAAAAAGAAATGGAGCAAGATCTAAGTCATTCTATTTGTCTAGGATCTCAATTCATGAGCAGATGTTCCTGTATCTCTCTTTTCAAATCCAGGATGCACATGCACTGCACGGTTGGGTTTTCCTTGGCCATATATGCATGCAGTTGACATATGCTTGTACATGCCTCCAAAGGCTCAACTTATAACTATATAGTGCCAAAACAAAGTTATGCAGGATTGGTGAATTAATCAACACATATATACTAGTATATTGTATGAATATTAATTGAACAATGAATTATATTAAGCTAGCTAGGCTTGGCTTGGCCTGGCCCTGGTCTGGACTATGGACCTCTCCCCAAACCCTAAAACCACTCACAGCTCACCTGCAGTAGCTGAATCGCTGACAAGGTTGTTTACAATCCCCTAGGCACACCTATCCTTCCTCCCTCTGACAGAGACACATATAGGTACTGTAGCTCTCTGGGTAAATTTGCATATATAGGATTTAATTTGCATGCTTTGAAAACATGTAGACAGAGCGATTGCAGTATATACTCCTAGTTAGGTTTTTTTTCTTTTGCGAGGAGGGTACTATATGAAGTTAGTTCTAAATTTTAATTAGCACACAAATACAAAGGTTTCCACGTATCTGTAATCGAATAATTAATCATATGAATGAACTCACTTCCAATTATTTGCTAACCCTTTGCGTCTTTCCACATCAGAATTTAGCGTCTATGTATGTATTTTTTTCACCGAATATAAAAAACTAGAGTAAACTTCATGAAGAAAAAAAAATGGAATGTGTGTCTAAAAACAGGGGACTCTCAAATAGCAATACGCGTCCTGTATTTTTCTTGTATCTGCTATCTATGATGCTGCCCATACACAGTCAATTCATTTGAACATAAAATTCAGTTTGAGATAATTAACTTGAGAATACATATTCAAGCAACAACGATATGAGCTAGCTAGCGCTGAACAAAATCTATACTTTGTCAAATACTCCCTAGTTTCAGGTACACCATGTAATATATAATCTGCCTCCAACTTTAATTAATGGAGAAAAAACGGATCTGTTTTGCTTGAAACTAAATCAAAGAAAAGGACAGGGAAGCAGAAAACTGGCCTGAAAACAAAAATGGCTAGCTAGCAAGCTCTGTCATTCAGGCATGCATACGGGAGTAGAGGATGTGCTACCTGCACCCTAGAAGAGGACACGAACCCTTGTCTTCCGGCCATAGAAAAGCTTTTCCTTCTCTCTCTCTCTCTCTAAAACGCATAGAGAAACGAGCGAAACCCTAAAAACCTCGCATAGGATCCTTCATGACAAATTGTTAGCAAGAACACAGTAATCTCTCTCTTGTGATATGTATCTGTAGCTTTATGGGGGAAGGAGAAGTGGAGGTTAAGATAGGGAGAGAGTGTTTTTATCTTGGTAATTGCACCCCTTGCCTCTCTCCCATGCGCACCATCCATCCGCCTAAAACTTTGACCGTCAAAGCTACCCCTCTAAGCGCTGGGGCTCTGTTCAAACTGATCTAGTACTAGTAGCTAGCTAGGTGTCTCTTTTTTTTTACAGTTCAGTTTCACACTGATGCAGAGTGGCTAGGCTGATTAATTACTCCATCTTTTAACTGCATGCATGGGTCACTTAATTAACCCCTCTCTCGGTAGTGTGAATACATCTAATCATAAGTTGGGGAGACTGGCCGGCCGGGGACCAAAAGAAAAGGCAGTTAACGATCTCTAGCTGCCGTCAGAACTCATAAGGTATGGTTGCTCATGATCCTCTAGCTAACTACTCTCTTCTCTATCTCAAAATATAGTTATTTTTAGAGTTTTAATTTATCTTAAAATATAGTTATTTCTTCATCTATCTTCTTATTTTAATCAATCACAACAATTCTTCATTTAATTTCTTTAACTACTTTCTCTACTTATTCAATCATAACCTTTCAGCATTCAAATCTAACCAATTTCTTAATTCCCATAAAAATCTTAAAAAATAATTATATTTTAAGATATATTTTAGGACGAAGGAAGTAACTCTATCTGCAATGACTCCAACCATGTATGGCATCAAACCACTGAACATAATCCTGTACTCCGTGCATTTGCTATACTGTCTGATCAAGGAAAGTGTGGGTGCATATATATGACCAATATAATCACTTTAGTATGATAGAAAACGCTTCACGTACAACAATAATGTTTTGCTCCCAGCAAAAGAAAACAACAACAATATTTTGTTGTACGTGCTTATACTACAGATGATTACTGATCAGTTGAATTATGCTTTTAGTGGGAGTATAATATCAAACTTGACAAGAACCTATGCATGACACAGTCTTCAAATAGATCGAGCTGAGCGAAACGAGGGTATATCTTGTAGTGCACAATTAATTAAGAAAATATGAAAGAAAGCCACAATATAACAGCCTCTTAACCAACTAAACTAAACTACTACAAATGCGAAGCAAGACAACCAAGTTCAACACTCGACTCTACCGGTCACGCTACTTGTCATAGAGTAAGCTGAAGAAACAAACAAGACTCTATATATTGACCACGACTCGATATCATCATCATTACACCATCACCATCGTGATCAGGCGATATCGACTTCACCAATAGAAAGCACCCGAGCAAGGACAATAGTCTAACTAGCACCAAAGCACAACACAACTGGACTCATGTTATCGTTGCCACATGTTTGCCATGTCGATGTCGCAGCTTCGACTTCACCACCACCAATCTTGTTGAGGCATGGCTGAGCTAGACTAAGAAGCCCTGCTGACCAAACAACTCGCTACCCCCACACCAAAGCGAAATGCGACTGATATATGTGATCCAATTTGAGTCATCGTTGCCGAGCTCGTATCCACACGGTAGTTCCGACTTTCTGAGCGGACAACGGCTAAATACCGCCCGCAACCAAGCACAACTTCAACTCGTTGCCTATCATCGAACGTCTAGACGTAGTAGCTTCGACTTCTCAACTAGCTAGTAACAAATTGTGTATATATACATATTATGGCAAATGTGGTATGCATTTTTATTTAACTTCTGATAGATCGATCCATGTGTATCGCATACGAACACAGATACACTGGACATTCCTGAACCAGTATGTCCATGATCTTGACTGATACAATCATACAAACTATATAGTACAAATAGATATATACAAGTAGCTCGGCACACGTATACACTTGACAAACAAAACAGATATCGATCACCACTGAATATGAGTAGATATATACATGCTCTCTGCATAGCTATGTCGTGTAACACTATATAAGCAATGTAGACACACACATGATATAGAAATCGAGAGGGCTGCAGAGTTCCTTTTACTCCCTCCGATTCAAATTAATGGTTGTTTTAGTTCTATCTTAAGTCAAATATTTTTAACTTTGATCATTAATTTTTAAAAAATTATAAAATTTATCAACATATGAATTATATATTATGAAAATATTTCTCATGATAAATCTAAAAATATAAATCTTATAGTGTTAAACTATATTGTCGGCGAAATGGGACAGGGGGTCCCACATGCCTTGGGGACGCGTGGATCTTCGGCCACGGCAGATCCCCGGGGGGCCATCTTTCTACCGGCCCCGGGCTCGTCCCCGGGGCGGCATCGCTCCATCGGCCCCGGGCTCGTCCCCAGGGCGTTATCGCCATAGGGCCCGGGCTAGTTCCCGGGGCGCCCTCTTCATCGGCCCCGGGCACGTTCCCGGGGCGCTGTCTACATCGGCTCAGCCCCGGGGCCTCATTGGCCTCGGGCCTGTGCCTTACCTCCGGGCGCTATCATCTCACTCCCTGCCCGGGGCCCACATGTCGCCCCCAAGGCGCGTTCTCCAGAAGTGAACCAGCTCCCCAAATATTCGCATTAACGGTGAGGTGACGGGCGTCTCCCGCTTGTCCCCCGACAGCATCTCCATAATCTGGTTGCTCGACAAGGAACCGACCAGACAGCCGCCTGCAGCAGCCAAGACGGTAGGATGACCAGAAGAGCCCTGCGCAGCCGCCCTCGGCAGGTGGACAGCGGCGACTAGACGTTCTCCAGCGCGGCGCGGCAGACGGGCGCCGACCAGCCACCCTCGGCGGCCGACCGCAGCAGCAGAGCCAGGCGGCGATTGGGCGTTTCTCCGGCACAGCGCAGGAGGCGGAGGCGTGCGACAAGACATTGCTTTCTCTCCCTCTTCATGTACCTCGGCGCTGTGGACTCCCCTAATTCTATAAAGGAGGATCCAAGCCACGGGCGAAAGGGGGACCCGACGGAGGACCTCTAACTCCCAGCTCTCAGTACCCGAGCTCATTCCCAACCTACTGCTTTTCTTCTCCGGCTCCGGTCGCAGGCTGAGCCCACCTTGTAACACAGCAAACCACATTCATCTCCACATAGCATACACACAGGAGTAGGGTTTTACGCTCCGGCGGCCCGAACCTGTATAAATCCTCATGCCTCCTCTGTGCGCCTCTGTTCATCGTCTTCCCCGGTGCCCCGCGCAGTTACTACACTTAGGACGGTCCGGACCCGAAGCGGACGGTCCGGACCCTTCTGGTTCATCACGGTTCGGACGGTCCGGTCCCGAATCGGACGGTCCGAACCCTGTAACCTCCAGCTCGGGCCCCCTCTGTTTCGTCCCGAGCACTGATCCGTCTGACACCACGTACGCCTGAGAACTACTCCCCTGGCCGAATCTCAAAGGGGGGGTCTCCTGACTTCCCGCCGTCGGAGCTTCATCCTTCGACATATATAAATTAAATAAAATTAAAAATGTTTGATTTAGGATAAAGATAAAACGATAAGTAATTTAAAATAGAAGGGGTAATATTTTGTCAGGCTTCTCACGTGCACACGCTGATCATGCATGCATGGCTGAGTCTACCATCGACCGGCCAATCTTCTCTTGGAACGATAAAGAGCACATGTGCAGTTGCAAGCTATAGTCCATTGTCATGTGCGTGCATGCTTTTCTTCTACTCAAGCATGGTCACCCACACGTGTGCGTGCATATGCCCGAGTCTTCGATAGATGCACTTGCATTGATGAGCAATCTCTCTGCTGTTTTCTTTTTGTATAAAGTAAGATGTTTGATTAATATTTTTTTTCTAGTTTAGTGTTCATGGAAATATCGAAAATTTTGTTTGTATTAGAATATTTTTTAAAATATTTGCTAATATTATTTTCACATATCAAATCTTAATATTTGTTTTGCATGTATTAGCAAATGGAAATTCTGATCTTTGACGGCACTGGTTTTTAGCTAGTTCAGGTACATAATTATTAGAAAGATGGACTTTTAGGGATGGACGGAGTATGTAATTAAGAACAAAGAGAGTAGTAGAATCTTTGTGAGGACTTGCTTAACTACACTCCTGCAAATGATACACAATTCGCTACCCACGTGCTCACCACTTTCTCGATCAATTGAGCCATCTCTTTCCCTCTTCCAGAACTCCCTACCGCCACGTGGAAATGGTAAAAAAAAAGTGGATGAATTTTAATTCTAAAAGTTATTTTTTAGCTAATGCATATATACCCAACAAATGATCTTCTTCAGGTGAAAAATTGATATTTCTTTTTAATTTTTTAAGATATCAAGTGCTTTCTACAAAAAAAAATAACCAATTTATTGGTTTTTACATAGTACTCTTGTACGTCGCTTATGGTCGAACAATTGATTAAGCATAGTTGCCAGCCCGTGCCTTCGATTAAAAGAAGAGTCTACATATCAATTACATTTTACTAATTATTAATTTTCAAATTTATAAGTTAAATTTTAGTTAATAAATTACTGATTTGTTGCAAGTCCAAGATGAATACAACTTTATTTTTATTAATCCATTTTTAAAAAAATAAAATTCAGGATAACTAACACTAAAGAGTCCATGTCGTTTTCAATAGCATATTTTACTTAACAAATTTTTTTTTAATTCTATGGCTATATGATAATACGATTTATCTCATTATTAATAGGGGAACTCTGTTAAAGTGCCCAATAGATAGATACATGGAGTATATATGTGATGAAATATATATATATATATATATATATATATATATATATATATATATATATATATATATATATATATATATATATATATATATATATATATATATATATATATATATATGCACAAAAACTAGCTTTGACTGACGAAGTGGCAGCACTGGTTGTCGGCAAACTGACAAGTGATCGACCAAGAGATGTGTAACGTCCTATTTTCCCAGGTGGCATTAATAACTAAATTAATAAAAACCTATCCGTAAAAATTTCGCTTTTTGATTGCAATGTCGTAAGTCATGCCAAGATCTCAGTTTGTCTCTTTCTCTTGATCCCAAAAACCATCCCCTCAGTATTCCCATTCCAAAAATAATCTCGGAATTCTAATCGCCATTTTCGAATTTCCTTCCTAAAACATGTCCGTATAGTCTCGGATCTACCCTGCTGTTAATCTTGGACCTCCTAGGTTCCTGGCACAGCATGGTCTCGGACTTACTCTGTCATTGGTCTCGGACCCCCTCCAGTTGTCATGGAGTAACCTGGTGTCGACTCTGGAAACGTCCGATGCCGACGGGTATTCGGTGTCAGTTTCGTGTCATGTGGGTAAGTGTACCCCCTCTGCAGAGGTTAACCAACTAGTCGAACAGCCGTGCTTACGGTCATAGGCGGATGTAAGGTGATTGCTTAGCATAGATTTGTTTTACCCTGTTTGTAAAAATGTGCGTGGTCTGGAAACCTTGGTAAGAAAGAGCTATCGTGGACAGCAGGGCCGTGTGCCCAATTGATGTGAATCGGCTTGTGGAGCCAATATCTTAAGGCCAACTCTGAGAGTTGTGCGGAATCAATACTGAACACTTTCACTCCGACTGAGCGAGACTCCACCTCGCTCCGATTGTTCAGAAGCACACATATAGCAGATTCAAAAAGACTTCAAACAAAACTGATTGCAAAATAACTAGTCTCTTTTTGAAGCTTGCAATAAACACCTAAGTTCCCCTGACTTGCTGAGTACGCAAATACTCACCCTTGCTCTATATATAGTTCCTCTGTCAGGAATCTAAAGCTATAGTTGCAGTAAAGTGAAGATTAGAGTTTCATCATGGTTCCTAGCAGTTGCCTGTAATGTTGGGAGTTAGTTCGTTGGTTCTGCTGCTGTCGCTGCTTCTATGCTGTTGGTTGTTGTATCCGGCTTGCTTCGAAGCTGTAACTTAAGTTAAGGTATAAGTTCTATTGTTTATTTAAGAATTGCAATGATACATAACTGTTCCGTGGATACCAGCGCTGCGTCCTGGGACTGGTGCCAGGGGAAGCAGTTCTCGCTGCTCTCCTATGGCACATCCCTATTTGGTGCCGTTGTACGGCGGTGCTAGATCAAGGTGTGACAAGATGCCTCCAAGGATAACAATCGATGACATGGTTTCCTCTCTACAGCTAGTAGTTTAACCATAGTGTTACTGTTCAATCCAGGGTTCCCTTTCCGATTGAGGGCTAGATCCCAACCATAGAGGTATAATATTTTTCGCTAAATTTTGATAAATTTCAGATAAAATTTGGTCAAATTTAATTGTTTCAAATTTGAATTCTTGAAAACCATTCGAAATTTCAATCGGAATCTACTTAATTTCGTCCCGCATCGAAATCTCAAAATTTTGCAGTTTTTGATCGATTTTGTCGAAAACGTAAACCCATTTCTATCATCCTATTACCTGAATAGATTAACTGCAAAAACTATATATATGCATCATGCATGGCTTATTGTCATGTGTCGTTAATTTTTGATACTGAGAAAATAGATAGAGTACACAATTAATCAGCTAGCCGTACGTATATTTGCACAAGTTCCTTTCATCGAATGGTGAGTTAAAAAGAAAAAAAATTACAGACAAGTTGGCCTATGTGGTTTGAGATGCAAACCAAAGGTTAGTCTAAAGAAGTACTCCTACTAATTAGTATATAGGGAGTGCATGCGTACATCGCGCGGATCGTTCAAACCCTAGTACTACTGGTAAGCAGAACGCATGCAGTCATACATGCAGTTGCCCGGCCTAGGAGAAATCAACGGAGGGAGCACCCGTGCCTCCTCGTAAACACAGTAAAGATAACCCTAGTTAGCTGCGTAAATATATATAAAATTAATTAAAGCTATAAGTACTAGTACTCCTACTTTGTAATGCAGTTAATTAACCGGGCATTGCATGCATACGAGAGAGAGAGATGGTAGCAGAGTGTAGGGGAGGCAATCCCACTAAAAACACTTGCATTGATTTGGGCAGCTTTTGTGGGAGTAGCTAGGCTTATCTTGCTATAGCTTAGCTGACTGAGCCGTTTGAAGACGTACTGTCTCACATTCTAATCACCCTACCTTGGTCAGTAGGACTGCATTGCATAGCTCTCTCGACTTCTTAATTTCATCGTCTTCTTCTAGCTCCAACTGTTCTGTTATTATCTTCCTTGCAGACTATGATCACAGTAGTTATCAACTTATCATGTATGCATGCGAATTAAACTAACTTCCAATTACAGATCACTCACAAACGAGCTGTACTTTCTCTAAGTACGTAACAACGTTGTTTCAGTTCGCTGCCATGATCAGTACTGTAGTGCTGCTTGCATTGTTCGACTGACCATGCCATGCATGCATAGCATCAGCCGCAGTCAGTCAGTAGCATAGCATGCATGCCTCTCACGCGACCTTGGCCTCTTGCTAATGATGCAGTATTTAGCTTCGTTCCCGTTAACCAGGCAGCTCGGCCTTGACGAACGCACACAAACGACAAGCTAACCGAGGTCGCCGTTCTTGCTCTTGGTCAACGCCGCCGATAAGCTGGCCCTGCTCTTTCTTTCTTTCGAGATGTAGGTGGTGGCTGTCTAGTTGTATCCCTACACTACCTGTGTAGACAATTACTCATGTGTGTCTCTCTTTAATTTCTTCGTGTCATGGATCTTTGCCACAATGCCATCTGACACTTAGAGATTCGTTAAAATGCCATTCTCAAACAAGGATAACTCACCAGTATGCTTTTTGTTCACTAAATAGACTGAATTGCCCTTGGCCACCTCCATTTTCTTCCACCTCCTGCTAGGCTGGGAGGTAGGGACGACAGGGTTGAAGGGATGAAGGAGGCTGGAAAGGAAGTGGACGGGCCAGACGCCGACGATGTGACGGAGGCCTGCAACTGGACGAGCTGGAGTTGGCGTCGCCCATCATCAACGTGAGAGCGTAGCAGAGTCGTCGGGCATGACGATGACAACGACAATTCCAATTGTGAAATGGCATGTGGCGAAACCCATTTCCAAACGAGAATTTTTTTTATTTTTATATTTATTTAATAAAAAATTTACAAAACTACATTTTCATTTCAAAAATTTACAAAAATATACTCCCGCCGCCCTTTGGGAGGGCGATATCTCTGAAATCGCCCTTCCAGAGGGCGATATGATGACGTGGCTGACGGCCGTTGGCCGGCGGCCCACGGCCGTCAGTCATTTTGCAGGCGGTCCCCCCGGCCACACAAAAACCGCCCTCTGAGAGAGCGGCAAGGGGGCCGCCTGTAAAATGGCCGGCCCCCGGCCGGATTTTTACAGGCGGCCTCCTTGCCGCCCTCTCAGAGGGCGGTTTTCGGCTAAAAACCGCCCTCCCAGAGGGCGGCAAGGGGGCCGCCTGTAAAATGGCCGGCCCCCGGCCGGATTTTTATAGGCGGCCCCCTTGCCGCCCTCTCAGAGGGCGGTTTTTAGCCCGGGCAGTATAAAACCCCATCCCCAACTCCAAAAATGTCATAAAATTCACTGAAATTACAGAAAAAAAGAAGAGAGAGCTGAGAGCGAGCCTGAACGAAAGCAGCGAAGCTCTGTCAGCTTACTGATTTGTCTGCAGGTAAAATCTATTATCTATTTGTAATTTCTATTTCTATACATAAATTAATGTAGTATTGTACTGGTTATGTGTATAGTACTATATGAAAATAAGTTTTTACTCGTAGATCTGTAGGTCTTTAGTTAATGTGTTAGATGATTTAATTTTTGTAGAGATGTGAGGAAAATATTGGTATCTAGTTTAACTGAATTTTTTCATCAACAGAAATGTCAAATAAGGTGATATTTCAGTTATTTCACGGGCAAGGGAATGTTAGATATGGTCAAGAAGGGGTAGATCTGTCGGATTTTAGTTCAACGGCTAAGGGAATTGATAGACCAGCTGAGAGAAGTTTTGGGTCAGTGTACAACTGGCTGATGCGAGGGTTTCGATTGAACCCCGAGCTCAGCGCAATAACCTTGTATGTAGTAGTCAGTCGTACAGCTGAAGGTTTTTTTTGGGAACTGATGCCGGTGGATTGCACTGCCACTTGGAGATGGTATGTGGAGAATGCATTCCAATGTGGTTGGCCACTGGGCATACTTGTGTCGATATATGAGAAAGAAAACACTGCTGGTGCAATGCCCGTACAAGATGATGAGGGTCCAAGTACGGCGGGAGGTAATAGCGAAACAATGGAAGAAAATGAAGAAGGGAATGAAGGAGGGAATGAAGAAGATAGACAGCCAACAGGTGTGGCAGATGAGGGAGAACAAATCAACAGAATCGTCGAAGAAATGGATAGGGAAGATTCTGAAAACGAGCAAGCAGAGCAGGATGATTCGTCTGATGAGGACACCATGATGCCTGCAGAATGGAGCAACCAGGACTTCTCTAGGCTTTCTATCTCCGAGGGACATCATGTGTCATGGGAGTATAAGGAAAATGAGGTCATCCAAGGGGCTAAGTATGCATATGTAGAGGATTTAAAGGAGGCAGTAAAACAATGGGCCGTGTCACTTCAAAGGGAGTTCTCAGTCGTGAAGTCAAGCAAATCAGTCTATGAAGTAAAGTGCATGAAGGATGGGTGTCCATGGCGGGTGCACGCATTCAAGGGTAAATGGAAAGATTATTGGCAAGTTTCAATCGTGACTGAGCATTCATGTTATTTACCCGGTGTTGAAAAATATCACAGAAACATGACATCTGCATTTGTTGCGAGAGAGATGTACTCCCATATTATTAACAATATGGGGTACGAACCAAGGTCAATTGTTAAACATATTGAAGAGAAATTTAAATACACAATTAGCTATGCTAAGGCTTGGAGGGCAAAACAGAAGGTTGTAGAGATGGGATTTAGCACATTTGAAGCATCCTATGATAATTTGCCTCGTCTGTTAGGCTGTATTCTTCAGAGGAATCCGGAGACGTGCTACGACCTAAAAGCCTTTCCATCAATTCACCATGGTAATAAAAGTGTGTTGCAACGAGTATTCTTTGCATTAGGGGCTTGCATTCAAGCATTTGTCCATTGTCGTCCCATCCTCTGCATCGATGGGACATTTCTGACCGGAAAGTACAGAGGGCAGATCTTAACAGCAATTGGAGTTGATGGAAACAACCAAGTTCTACCAGTTGCTTTTGCTTTTGTTGAGAGTGAGAACACTGATAGCTGGTATTGGTTTTTAGAAAGGGTTAAGTCTGCAGTTGTACGGATGAGACCGGACGTATGCCTTATACATGACCGTAACGCCGGCTTGCTGCGTGCAATTGAGGAATTGAGATATGGATGTGTTGAGAAGGGATATACACCAAGGTGGTCTGATGTCCAAAGCAGATGGTGCATGCGTCATATGGGTGCTAATTTCTACAGACAATTTAAGAATAAGCACCTTATGGATCTTTTTAAGAGGCTTTGCGCCCAGAAATGTCATACATATAAGAAATGTCCAAAGGATGCAACCGGTCCAAGTGTGGCGGAAGCTGGACCGTCGGGTTCAGCCGCTGATGGCAGGCGTCCTACGGGTGAAGGCACAACTTCTAGACGACCCCGTCTTAGGCGTTCTCGAACAATTAGTGGTGCTACGGTGTAGTGTAAGTCTATACTACTTCTTTGTTATAGAAGATATGTACCGTCCTATTGTTTTTTATTATCATGTAACAATGCTATAAACTTTAACAATAATTAACGCTAACTCTCTATTTGCATGCAGGTATGGCGTACGATACACCGGAGCTGTTGGACCGAGGTCTCGACCGGTCCCACCGGTCTTACCTGTCAGCCGTGGAGGGTGCCCACTTACCCACCTTCCGTCCACGGCCTTCACGTCACCTCCTGCGGATAGATCCTCGGTTCCGTCAGAGGTAAGAGCTGTACGAATATTCATTCACATCATTTGTGCATGTCTATGTTCCCCAATATTGATTACAGTGCTATATTCTGCAGGTTGTGTGAGGCTAGACTTCTTCCGCTGTGTAGGCTAGTCGAGCCCGCACCGGACGAGAGAGATCCCGCCAAGCGATGGGATGCTGATCGGTCACTTATGGCCGCACTGGTGGATCGCTGGAGACCCGAGACCCATACGTTCCACCTACCGTGCGGCGAGATGACTCCTACACTCCAGGACGTGTCGTACCTGCTAGGACTTCCCCTCGCAGGAGACGCAGTCGGCCCGATCGACGGGGCGCACGGTTGGTCGCAGGACATCACTGCTCGGTTTGCGCCCGTGCATCGTCGACCTGAACTTGGACACCCGGGTTCGCTACCGCCTTACACCACGAACGGCCCCTCGCAGGCTTGGCTGTTACAGTTCACCGTAAGTCGCGGATTTCTTTCATTCACAATCATCTGATCTACAAAGTAACAGAGCTGCTGACTATAATCTTCCTTTACAGCCAGATAAGCTAGCCGATGACGCCGACGATTACTCGTTGCAGCGGAGCATGGAGGCATACCTGTTGTGGCTATTCGGGTGGGTGATGTTCACCAACACTCACGGGCACGCGGTAGACAAGGGACTGATCCACTACGCTCGTGCGATCGCCGACAGCGAGGACGGCCGCGTACCGCAGTGGAGTTGGGGATCTGCTGTGCTAGCGACGATGTACCGTGCTCTTTGTGACGCGTGCACAAAGATCGATCCAGGTGCGATTATCGTCGGTTGCCCTCTCCTTCTGCAGCTATGGGTGGCCGAGCGGTTCGCGATAGGCCGTCCTCTGATTCAGCACTCTTCCTACGAGGGCGGCCTTGGAGGATTGTACGGCCAGTGGCCCGAGGACGGTCCGACTATGGGGACCATATGGTGTCGACGTAAGGTACAAAATGTGAAATTCTATATTTAGCAGTTATGCGCAAACACTGACGTTTAACCTTTTCCTATTTTGCAGCGTCGTTACGCCCACACGCAGGTTAGGAGGGCCTACCCCGAATTCGTTTTGGAGTTCGATCGCCTGCTGCCCAGCGACGTCGTCTGGGAGCCATATAGTCCGCAGGCCATCGAGACCCGTGCACCGCTCGGACTCTCTACTCTTTGCACGCGCGACCAGGCGTACTGGATGACGAGAGTGCCGTTGGTGTTCGACATCTTCGTCGAGCCCCACTCTCCGCAGCGCGTGCTGCGACAGTTCGGACTACGTCAGTACTCCCCTGTGCCCGTGCAGATCGATGTGCCGCGCGATGTGCACCGGTTAGTACAACTGCGATCTTTGTTTACTACTATAACTATTTAATATAGTCTAATGCACTCTCTGCAAATAGATATAATCGTAGGGGACATGCAGCCGGTGTTCAGTGGTATCCTCTACTGCAGAAGTACGTGGACGACTGGTTGTTGACGACAGAGGAGGTGGTCGACGACATACATGCACACACTGAGGAGGCCTACCTAGCATACCTCACGTGGTACCAGGCCCGTACCCGCACACGCGTAACGTTCACCCCAGATGATCCACAGCCACACGTCGCCGCTACGACGGACACGTATCCTAGACACCGTGACCAGGACTACTTCAGCGCGGTACGTCACATTATCTTTGCACTTTGCTATTTCCTTTGTACGTGTCTACAGTTCTAACACATGTTCACGTCACATCTGAAATAGGCCGACGCAGCGCGACAGATTCAGGCTGATGTAAACGCGGCGTTCGAACGATTGGACAGTGGGATTGTGCTCAATGCCGATGAGCAGAGGACGACCTTCGGGAGGATTCGTCAGGCGATGCTCACAGTGATTCGTGCCCTCACTTGTCGTGCGGTCGATGCGGTACCTCCTGTAGTTGTACAGCAGCAACAGCCACGGCCAGTAGGAACAGGAGCAGGAGCAGGAGTGCGACTGCAGAGTTCCAGTCAGCCATCTGGCCCCTCCAGAGGTAAATTGGACTAACCATCGGTTCATAACATGTTTCCTTCTACGACATGTACTGTTGTACATCAATATGCTTCCCTGCAGCTTTCGCTACACCGTACTTACATCTCTCTGGAGCTAGCACATCGACGCATGGAGTGTACCACGGACGACCACACGCGCAGCTGAGCATGACAACTGCCCCTCGGGCTACCACAGGAGGTCCTTCAGGTTATATCAAAGTTTATTTTTGCTTTGCAAAATTTTGGTTTGCAATTATCAATATTTTGGTGAACATGGTTCTACTGTACAGCGTCGGGGATGTTTGCTGGCGCTGGCACCTCCACGCAGGGCGTGGGCATGACAACTGCCCCTCGGGCTTCAGGTTATATCAAAGTTTATTTTTGCCTTGCCAAATTTTGGTTTGCAATTATCAATATTTTGGTGTACATGGTTCCACTCTACAGCACCGGGGATGTTTGCTGGCGCTGGCTCCTCCATGCAGGCCGCACGCGACAGCGGTTGGGCACCGGATCCTTTCGAGGAGGACGACTTGGAGGATTCGGGCGAGGAGATCCAGGAGATACTACCAGCCTCGCAGCTCGAAGGAGCTCCGCCACCACAGACACAGGACCCACCAGCTGCCACACCCGTGCAGACAACCCGCGCTGGCCGTGCCGTACCACCAGACCGGCTGACGTACTCCCAGGTGCAGGTGCGAGCGCAGGGTAAGAAGACAAAGAGGGCTAGAGGTTACAGTCCGGGCCCGTAGTACGTTGCATCAGTGATAGTTTGTCTGTTGTATATCATGTTTTTTTAATTCTATGTATACTGATGTCGAAGGATGAAACTTCGACGGCGGGAAGTCAGGAGACCCCCCTTTGAGATTCGGCCAGGGGAGTGGTTCTTAGGTGAAGCCGGCGTCAAGCGGAAGAAGAGAGATCAGCGCTCGGGGCAGAAACAGAGGGGCCCGAGCTGGAAGATAGGGGTCCGGACTGTCCGAACACGGTCCGGACCGTCCGAACTGTGGAGATCACATGGGGAAGACGATGAACAGCGCGTGCAAGGGGGACACGAGGATTTATACAGGTTCGGGCGGCCGGAGCGTAATACCCTACTCCTGTGTGTGTGGTTTGCTATCTGTGGTGGATGAATGTGGGATTGCGGTTACAAAGTGGACCCTGCGGGGAGCTCGGAAGCTAGCCCGGGGACTTGAGATTCTGAGAGAGAGAGAGAGCCGAGAACAAGAGCTGGCCCGGGTGGCCTGAGGCTGGAACTCAGTCTGCCAAGAGAGAGAGGCATGGATCCTCCTTTATAGGTGAGGGGAGTCCACAGTGCCAGAATATGGAGAGAGAGCTTTTCCGGTTAGTTCTCCTGTGCACATGTCTGCTTGCGGAGTCCTACGCCGGAGCCGCTGCTGCTATGGGCGGCTGGAGCACGCGCATGCCCGCAGGCGCCTGCTGCGCCGCGCCTGGAGGAGCCCTTGGCCGCGTGCTGCGGGCGGCCGGTCCGGTCGTCTGACCCGGGCAACACACGCCCGGAGGCGACGCGTCAGGGCACGGGCGACACGCGCCCGGGGCCGGAGGCGGCGCGTCCGGGCCCGGGGGGCCGTTCCCGGGCGACACGCGGCGGGCAGGAGGCGGCGCGTCCGGGCACGGGCGACCGGCGGGAGACACGGCCTCTCGGCCGGCCGCCAGTCGTGCAGGATGTGTCCTCCGGAAGGAGCGACGTGACCAGAGATCCACGCGTCCCCGCAGAATGTGGGACCCCAGTCCCATTTCGCCGACAAGTGAAGAAACCCTTTTACTTTATTTACGCTCGTCGATCGTTTACGATCTATGTTTGTGACGAAACTGATCAAAAACATAAATTTTTCAGTTTCAATTTTACGGCGAAAGTACATTCTGAGCGGTGACAACCGAACACACGTTAATTGCATACGAACATAATGAAATTATCCATACAAAGAGTACAAACGACACATCAAACGTTTCTAGTTATCGTTATTATATGCCTTAGGGAAATTTAAACAGATAACCAAGTAGAGATGTAACTACTGTGTGCAGCGTGGGTACTTTCTCTTCCTTGCCGCCACAGATATGCCTGTCCGGACCGTTCGGACAGGATGAGGATGGTCCAGACTATATAACGCAAAACAACCATTTGTACAGTGCGGACCGTGCGAATAGGGTGTCGATGGTCCGGACTATATACTGTGAAACAACAATTTGTACAGTCCGGACCGTCCGTATAGAGTGCGGACGGTCCGGACAGTACTCTGGGCCGCCTGCAAACTAGCCTGTCCGGACCGTCCGTATAGGGTGCGGACGGTCCGGACAATACTCTGGGCCGCCGGCAAAGTAGCCTGTTCGGACCGTCCGTATAGGGTGCGGACCGTCCGGACAGATTTTGCAGGCGGCCCCAAAACCGCCCTCTGAGAGGGCGGCAAGGGTGCCGCCTGCAAAATAGCCGGCTCGGGGTGGCCATTTTGCAGGCGGCCCCCCGGCCACCAATAAACCGCCCTCTCAGAGGGCGGCAAGGGGGCCGCCTGCAAAATAGCCGGCTCGGGGTGGCTATTTTGCAGGCGGCCCCCCGGCCACCAATAAACCGCCTTCTGAGAGGGCGGCAAGGGGGCCGCCTGTAAAAGGGTCGGCCCCCCCAGCCGGATTTTTACAGGCGGCCCCCTTGCCGCCCTCTCAGAGGACGGTTTATTGGTGGCCGGGGGGCCGCCTGCAAAATGGCTGACGGCCGTGGGCCGCCGGCCAACGGCCGTCAGCCACGTCATCATATCGCCCTCTGGGAGGGCGATTTCAGAGATATCACCCTCCCAAAGGACGGCGGGAGTATATTTTTGTAAATTTTTGAAATGAAAATGTAGTTTTGTAAATTTTTTATTAAATAAATATAAAAATAAAAAAAATTCTCCAAACGATGGCATAATCTCAAATTTCTCCTCCAGTAGAGCCCAACAAACCGATGGATTCGTGGATTCCCCAAAATGGGCCTTACGATTCGGCCCATCAACATCGATCTCACCTCGCGCGACGACATCGACCGACCCCAATGGCCCATCAAGGCCATGCGCTCGCGTCCCACGACCATTGGACGTTGGGCGAGACCAATTTAATTTTATTAGTTATTAATTAAAAAACTGGGTAAAGCCTCGTTCTAGAACCACGCGGACCAACGTGCCAACCACTAACGCTGAACCCCTTCCACCCTCTTTAACTCTACTATCACTGACACGTAGGACCTAGTGGATTAGACTTTACATGGCCCACCTATCAGTGAGTTGTTCAGAGGGTGACCACGTGAACCCGAGAATTTTCGTTCGTACTCCCGACCTTCACGTCCAGAGAGCGCGCAGCAAAATCGAGCAGCTCAACTGCCAACTAGCCGATATAGGCACCCCGCGTTCACTGACAGTGTGGGCCCATCCCGCGCTCACTGACCGAAGCCGGCGACGACGAGTCTCCCCTCCGGTCCACTCCCCCTCTCCGCCTCGCCATGGCGGGCGGCCGCGTGCTGGCCACGGTGCGGTGGGCCACGGCCTGCGCGGCGCTGCTGAACGCGGCCGCGGCATCCACGGGCGGGGCCGTCGCGGCGTTCGCCCTCCGCGGCGGGTGCGGCGGGGCGCTCGGCCCCGCCGCCGCCGCAGCGTCCGCGGCCTCGGCGGCGAGGCTCCTCGCGTCCGCCGTGGCCGGGTTCGCGCAGGGCGCCGCCGCGGCCGCCATTGCCGCGGGGGCCGTCGGGGCGCACGTCGATAGCGAGCGCGACCTCCGCCACCTCTCACGGGTAAGCTCCACCGGCCGAACACGAAAGCGATTCGTGCTCGTTCTACTACTGGTTTGCTAATTAATCAACGGTGCCTAAAATGTGAGAGATTTGATTGTTTCAAAACTGGGAGGGGAGAGGGCAAGGGTAGCAACGCATCCATAGCAAAATTACTGCCAAACAGTGCTCAAAAGAGCAAATTTATGTCTTAGTTGGGCATCATGTTTGATTCCTCGGCATCGGTGGTTCCGGGCCTTGGGCCCCTGCGCTTGGCGTCAGTGGCAGGAGCCTGGAATGCCGGTATCGGTTGTTGCCATGGCCGCAAGAAGATAGCCGTAGTGGCTGTGTCTGAGTCCATTGCCGCCAGCTTTAAGATTAGCTTAAGCTGCTGAATGCTGCGATTGTTCGGCCACCTTCCTCTGTAGGTTGCAGCATCAGGTTAAGTTAGTTCAGTCTTTGAAATGTATGGCGAGTCACACATGAGAGTACGGTTTTCTGAATTAATTGAATTGATTTTTCGCAAAAATCATGTACCGGAATCACCTTACCAATTTGAACTTCACCGGTATTTGCTCAAGTGATATCTATTCTCAAAAGCGCGAGACTTATTAGTGTTAAATTTTACTGGTGCTTTGAAGCTGATCCAACTTCATTTTAGATGCTTACCGGTAGTAATGTTAACCTTGAGGTTACTCCCTTCTATTCCTCTTTGTTTGCAGCTGCGCTACAAGAGATGGCTTCGGTGGACAAGGTTTGGGGTGGTCATTACTGTGCTGCAGTTTGTGTTAGCCCTTTGTTTGTTGTGTATTACACTGAAAGATTTGTCTGCTGGGAGGTCTTCAAAACAGTGCATGTCAGGTATTTGCATTCTGCCACATACAGACTCAAACTATGTTGTTCGAAATTGGCTATTAAGATGTTTTGGGCTGGATTCTGTGCGACAGAGCATTTTACTGAACTAACTTTACTTATTTAAAAACAAATATATGCGGAATGTCCCCACCCTAGAGAGAATTTAGTTTGTAACGCACTTTATCCTGTCTGTAATGCTTAAATTATCTGTGGTATCATATAGTAACACATACTGATATATACAACATAACAAAGGGAGGCCTTCATCTCCATTAGTTTGTTAGATGCAGGGATTTTATGGATTCCTTTGTTACAATTATATCACTGATTCATGTTACTTGGCTTTTATCAGGACAGGACCAGGAAAACAGTAACTGGAGGCGTACTCTGTTAATAAGTTTTATTGTCATCATGTGGGTGGCAGCTATAGTTCAATGTTCTACTGGTTCTGATGTATTAAGGTGGAGGTCATTCTATGCTTCCCATGATATTGCGTGGAGGGCACACTATAGAGAGGTTTTTGATCATGGTATCCGTGAGGTTTTATGCTGTCTAGGGCGGGTTAAGTATTCGTATGTTTCTCTCTGGATCCATCTGGTATATCCTAGCTCCATTGCTATTTGAAAAGGCTGAGCAACTTTGTTATTTACATTTCTAGGAGTGTATTAGAAGAAGATGATATATGTGTTGTGGCTAAATTATTGGGTGATCTTATGGCTTATCGCGCATCTGGAACTGGCCATCTTGAGCTTATAGCAGGTTGGTTTCTATTTACCCTGTGATTGAAGTTCAGTTCAGTTCTGTTCAATCTTGGGTGCATATCTGAGATTTATCGTGCCCTCTAAATGGATAAAAGCACATATCATCCTTGATTCATGTGATTAAGGTAGAAGCATTTTTAGGCTGGTAGTCAGCCAAAAAATGTCAGCACGCTATTGTCCAGGTTGTGTTTCTTATGCTCTGTATATTGTGGAATTTTGGACAATATCTGTTTGAACATTTATTACATGTTTTGACTACTAAATGGGAAAAATAGAATACTTTGATGATTTCCATGCCCCATGGTACTGTTATTCAGCAATATTATCTGTATCTCAAATTATTTTTCTACAGGGTTTTCATTGTTGCAGAAATTTAAGTCATCCCCAGTTGTTTCGAAAGAACAAGCACAGGCTCCTCAGGATCTCATCAAAGAGGCTGTTCTCTTTCATCCATTTGCTGAAGCTGCCTATACAGTTATTCCCTGCATCTTTTACTTGGTCTGTCATGTTCAGTCTTGCCAGTATATGTTTACAAGTTCTCTTTGCAGGGACCGCTTCTTGATTTTGGAAGGAATCCTTTTATGTTTCCATGTGTTTGGCTCAATAGGCAAGGTGTTATGACACCATGGACCCGTGCTAGGTAAATATGTGTGCTTTGTTAGATGTTTTTCTAAGTTTGCATCAATAATTAGATTATGTTGCACCGATGGATTAGGGAGTGAAATGGTGTTTTGTCAGTGCTGCTTTTATCTTTAACACTTGGATAATTTGTTCTTGCTTACTTTGGTATCTGTTCAATCTTTGAATTAAAATAAGAACTCAATAACGCATATGTTAGAACTTGACTAGTGTTATTTGTTAGCATGGCACAGACACAAGCACATATAAAATATTGCACTAGAAATATGTCAGTGTGGCTACACAAGCTTATGGAACTTTAGTTTGACAGGTGGCCAATTCTTGAAGGTGATAATTGGTGGCGAGGGCATGCAGCTGCTTTCCTAAAATATGTCAGTGTGCCCCCGGAACTTCTTATAAAAGGCCGTGTTAGCCAGGTTAATCAGCAGTCCCTAATCATCTTCTATTTACAATTTTGTTATGGCGTGTGACGAACCTAAGGTATTCTCTTCTGTATGTAGACAAGACGTGAGGCTGCCTATTTTGTGGTTGTCCTACATGATTTGAAAACATTAGTCATTGCCATCCGTGGAACTGAGACTCCTGAAGATGTTATAACTGATGGCTTGTGTAGGGAATGCTCTCTTACCGTGGATGACTTGGATGGGCTGATCAAGTAACTTTTTCTACATTTCCCTTATTTCTTATACTAAAATTTATCTAGAGTAAACTGCTGATTCGTTTATAAATAAATAAGGTTTATCCTTAGAAAGCTGCTTGTACATTAAATAAACTATCTGGAACTCCCCAACACTAGTAGTGTCGTAGTCTACCATGATTAAATTTGGAAAGTACTCTTATTTGCTATGGACTTTATGGTCAATCTGAATAAATATGAATTTGGACTCTTTTTTTCTTCATAAAATGATCTCTTGTATTGCAGCTCTGATCAGTTGCCCCTACAAGTTAAGGATGCTGTCATCTCATCCTTTCCACATCATGGGCATGCTGGAATGGTTGAATCAGCTCAAGAACTGTACGCTAAGCTTGAAGGACAGCCCATCCATCAAGGTTAGCATGGAATCAATGTAACCTTCGTTTTTATATTTGATGTGACACTTAAATACATGGCAATTTTGATCAGATCACACATACCTATCAATCATATTTTAGATATAAAATGACCAAAGTACCTGTTAGTAATATCTTAAGCTTGACAAGTTGAAGTAGGAGATATGTGTTGAGATAATTTTGGAAATTTGCCTAGGAAAGTGTGTAGTGCCAAAGTATCTACAGACAATTTTTTTATCAAAAGTGCCAAATGTTTGGAGTGGGGGTAGTATAAAACATTTAAATACAGTGAATACGGTGAGTCGAGTCTTTGCTTTGGCAATTGTAATCCAGAATTGTACCTGTAATTTTCTGCTCCTTCTTAATATAGCCAGCAGAACTCCTGACTTTTGCCTAAAAAAAAGATACAGTGGACCAGGACCTATTATGTACAAACAAGAACACTTCAGTATTTGCACTGAATGAATAACTTGTTTCTTTACTACTATAGGACCTAATTCTTTGAAATTCCAAGTTAGCACCATGGAACTAACTGTTGTCATGAAACTGTCTGCAGATAAACCAGAAGCAGTGCCAGCTGGATTCTTATCTTCTCTGCTTGGTGTTGGATGTGAGTACCATGGATACAATATTGAAATCGTTGGACATTCTTTAGGAGGTTCTGTAGCTGCACTTCTTGGTATCAGAGTATGTTTATTACTATCAACACACAGGAGAATTCATTTCATGTCATTTGATTATGCTGAATTATCAATTTTCAATTAGTAGCATGAGTGAATTATTTTGGGATTCACCTGCGCAACCGTGGATATGTGCCAATGAGGCACTGGTATATTTATGTATTATTGTATGTTTTCATGTTAGTATATATAGTGTTGAATTCACCTTGAAGCTGTTTGTTGCTGGATCAACCCTCCTTCATAGGATTATTTTAGGATTTATTGTTTCCATCAGGTGATAGACTTTGAGAATTTAGAAGGGATCTTGCAATTTTGCATGATGCTGTTCCTCCAAATTTTTAGGACAGTAATATGGTAGGTCGCACCTTACAAGATGGGCTCATTCGACAAACTGGCAAACAACTGTTAGATTCAAACGACCCCTTATTTGTCAGAATACAGAATATGTGGAAAGCTTGTTATTTCAAAGAATTGGGGCATGAAGTGACACGGTTGTCAGAAATGATATGGGAGTTAGGACAAACTTCATAAGAGCCATTTATGATGCAATCTTCAAGTCAGTCGAGAAGTTAGTTCTTGTAAGTGTGCATGTTTTCATGCAAACATATGCATTTTTGAAAGTCAATTTATATTTGTAATATGCAGCTGTATGGACGCTTTCCAAAATTACATGTATATGCGTATGGAGCAGCACCATGTGTGGATTATGTGGTCGCAGAAGCATGTTCGCAGTTTGTTACCAGGTGATATTGAAGTTGCCGTACCGATGAACCTACTGTTCATGTGTTTACTTGTTCATACCGGAAATATCATGTGATTTTCTAACTAAGTGTCCATCAATTACAGTATTGTCCACAATGATGAATTTTCTGCCCGGTTATCCATGAATTCAATTATTAGATTACGTGCTGCTGCTGTGAGAGCTCTCTCAAAGGATGCTTTGCCAAATTCTGCCAAAGTTGGAAAACTAGTTGGTGGAGTCATGAGGACCAAGGGATACAATCAAAATGCTGTAGATCATCGTCAGTCTACTGGTGCTCTTCAGATAGTCAATGATGCAAAGCTAAGAAATGATCAAATCCATGGAAAGAATCTAATGCATACAATTAGAGGTGGTGTATTTCTCCTTGGTCAAGCGATATCTTGCTTGGTAAATACTCCAAAATATCGAGTGAGCTCCACTGCAGCAATCAACTACGAGTTAGGCAGATCTAGAACTGGTATTCTTGGTGATAGAGGGAAATGCATGGCTGCTTCCTGCAGTGTTCTGGATGTTCCCCGTTTTGGAGAGCCTGGTAGTGCATGCACAAATGGGAAGTCTTCTGAAGATGATCTGAATGAATGTAGTAGGGAATACAGGATACCTCATTCCAATGATGGCACTGAACTCTCAATTGATCCTAATGATCTGCGTACAATTAGTTTGCCTGAAGGACAATCACCAGAGTTGTATCTGCCTGGTCTTGTTATTCATCTTGTTCCAGTAAATAAAGATACCTCTCCATTTCAGAAGACACCTGTGACTCGTCACAAGAGTCGTAAGAACAAGAGTTACAAAGCATTTATAGCTAATCGACAAGATTTTATGGACCTTGTTGTTACACCTCGTATGTTCCTTGATCATCTTCCGTGGAGGTATATCTTGAGAACTCTGCTCAAACCATCTAATGATGTTGAAAACTCGTTAGCTTTAGAGGTTGTATTTCTGTGTTATTCCTACTGCGAATAATTACAGAGTAAACCATTCTATACCAGCTGGATTGAAATTACACTCGTTTCAGATTACTCTGTTTAGGTCAATCGATATAATCATAAATGCCAATAGAAAATTATAGATCAATGCTTGTTTGTTAAAAGGATCTGATGCTTATTTGGTTATGGTATTATTTTACAAAGATAACTAAAAGTAATGTTCACTGGTGTATTTTTATGGACTAAAATAATTGATGTTATGCTTTATAGGTGCCACTATGCCATGCAAAAGGTTATAGAAACTCGGAAACGGGACACGCTAATTCATGATTCGTCCATCAGGGATGATGCTGTGTGAAGTTTATTTTGCAACTCGCCTTTATTCTTGTAATCTTGTAGATAAGTTCAGGATGTTAGGATCATCTGCTCCTCACGGGAGGTTAGCTGCCTATACATTATTGACTGTAACTGTAAGTAGAAAAGTTCAAAGCTGAAGGGTATTCACAAAGTGACAAACGTCACCTGACCTCAGCATTTTGATAGGCTTGCTCTGCGGTCAAAGTAGAGTACAGCATGCCACTATTATTTATGAAACCTTTGGTAGTGCGTAAATTATAGTCTGTAGCATCAAATTTTGTTGCAATGTTGTAACTGTAGTGTTTACACATTACATGTATTTGTCTGAACCATCATGTACCATGTGCTTACTGAATAAAAAACTAGTTTCTGAAGAGGAAAAAAGTTCTATTCCTCATTGTGTTTACAACCTTCTTGTTGCTGTCAAAGTCCAGTTAGCACAGAATCCTTTGCACTGCACTTTGACTTGTTTCCGACAGAGATGACTACTGAACCTGGTTTATATGATTGAAGGGATAAAGTTTTGTACTCACAAGCATGCAGGGGGTGATTGATCCGTGAAATTGTCAATGGCAGTTCGGAGACAGAGAGTTTCAACTTTCAGGTACTGCAAGAATTTCTTCCCTGTTGAATTGTCTGGCATAGTTTAAGATACATCAACATCTTTGCATCTATTGCCCTTGGAGACATGCATTCAATTATCTGTCAGATGAGCAGATCCAAGTAGCAGTATTCAAGAGCTTGAGATAGTGTGTGACAACTAGAAGGTGATGAGGATACAGCCAGCCACACGCATGGCCTGAATATACAAAAAGATCTTTTTATTTTGGATCACCTCAACAACCCCATCCTGCCACAATAAAACGCCAAGACAGAACTCCAGCACCAGCAAGCTTGCAGGTAAAGTTGTCATGGACCTTTTTAAGGGACCCAATCTATCTATCTCCATCATCTCCAGGAGAATACAAAGATTCTTGAGAAAAGAAATGCATCATAAAGATATGCCATCAGATTGGCAAGAACCAAGGAATCCTGATGAGATCAGCTAGAATGGAAGTTGTCCAAGAAACCCTTTTTCTTCTCTTACTACTCAACAACTTGCTGCATGACGTGTTGGAATGCATCTACCCATTCATATCTAGCTGATGAGGACGTTCATGCATACTGACCAATGCAAAAGCAGAGAAAAGAGCAGCACATATTCGATGCAGTCATCGAATCGCATTTGCTGTTGTGAGTTCCTTCTGATCTCCTTCCAGTTCCTTGTTTAATTCAGACAAAGATGATCAGCTGCATTGCATTGCCTAGTATTCCAGCTTTGTTCCAATGTATCTTTCTGAATTTCTGACGTAGCAAACTGAGACAAGTTTTTTGCATGCAGTTCCAGGAGAGGAGAAAAGCAAAAGACCCCCTTTTTTTTCCCCTGCATTATGCAGGCGCCAAGAAGCTTCAGGAATTATACCTCTCCATATCGAACACCACCACGGCGTCATCGTCTCTGCAGAAACTGACCTGTCATCTGGAAAGGCGACGGCGGCCGAAAGCTTTCGCCACTGGAGCTCCCCTGTCCCTGCTCCTTCCGGCAAGCCGGCGCGGCGGTCTCCATCGCCGGCCGGCACGGCGGCATGCGCCTTTATTGGTTTTTCTCTGCAGGAACGACACGAAAATTGCCCTTCGCTCTCCTGGCCGTTCAGCCAGTCAATGCGTCAGAGTTTCAACCCTGAAGCTGCCTTTTTCCAGCATTTGTGTTGCCGTTGCAGTGACCAAAGCTAGCAAGTAACCAACTACTGCAAGAGGGAGAAATTGATCATTGAACTACTTAACTACTAATACTATGTGTACTCCTTAGTTAGGATCGACGATGGATCGATATGATCTACATCTGTCAGGTTTGACGAAATTAAGTTGGTCAGGCAAGAAGAATTAATTAGTAGGAATGATCGATTTGTATATATATTTTTTGTATCCAGCTAGCTAGTATGGGCTGGAAATTCTACGCATAGTGGACGGTGTTCGTAGTCTACAAGCGACGCCCCTAGCATGCAAAAATCTGTGTAGCTAGCTAGCCTCACCAACCGAATGAGATACGGACCAGCAAAGTCACACTTTAATTAGTTCTATGTGGCCTCTGTGTACAGGTGTCAAAGGCAAGACAGAGCTAGCTAGCTTCAGATATTAAAAAAAAGGTCTTTTTTTCTCTCCTCGAGTTCTCGTTTTTCATGTCATATAAACAGTTATTAAAAAGTTTAATGAGATAGAGCAATATGTTATATATCACTCTATAAACATACAAAATTAAATTTAACTTAAAAGTAAAAATAATAAATTTAACTATAAAAACTGTACATTATTCACATTGTACGGAACAAGTCGACGTACTATACGGCGCCACACACCCATGCAATGCATGCATCCTTCTCCGGCGCCGGCAAGCCGGCCGCCGGCGAGGCCGCGCCCACGTACGTACACCGGCCGGCATGGCTCGCGATAATGTCAAATCTCTGACGGATCTATGGATCAAACGTGACGGCGTGCTGATCCATGCATGCATCGATCCATCAATGATCACGCAATCAATTCTCGATCTCTCGCGCGCGGTGCATGGCGACGTCGTCGCCTGCATCCGCCATGTGTGTGGCTGGAATGGCGTCTACGTACGAGTTCAACCAGGTGGAGACGCGACGACGCAGAAAGCAGCTGCATGCAGCACGAGCTATGGCGATCGATCGATCGATCGAGCTGTGCATGCAGATCGAGATGCAGTGCCACTTACGTATGGGACACATGCATGCATGCATGGTGTACAGCACTACAGCTAGCTTAGGTAGCTGGATGGATGGATGCCCTGGAATATTGGGCTAGAACAAACGCTTGCGTGTGCATGTATACGTGCTTAATTTGGAGTTAGTAAGACTAAACAGGGAATATTGTGTGTGCTAGATCAAACATGTAAACGTAGTAAGTATTAGTTCCACGCAGGGTTTGCTATTTTTGCTGTACTCCAAAATATAGTGGTTAAAGAAAAGGTAAGCAGGAATAAAGTTGCCCTCTTTGTTGAACATATTTTTCCCCCTTACACGCGTGTTTACATTGTGAAATAAGCAGGTTAACCACTCCTGATCTGACCTTCCCTCTAAAATATTCTACATTTTAGATCTATTCGCTCTGTATTGCCTAAAATGTAGTGGTGAAAGTAACGCTCCGATTGATTAAGTCTATATATATATATATATATATATATATATATATATGGGTGTGTTTAGCGCTATGTGAAGCTAGGTCTCTAATCTTTTTAATTAGTCATGTGTTAGGACGTACTCACGTAGGTGTGTGTCCGCATGAGTGTGGTGTGTATGTGCGTGAGTGCGATGTGTTTGTGGGTGCATTAATAGGGACTTTAGAAATACATTTTTATTGTTAGAAATTGTTTTTTTTGGTCGACCGATGGGAATATCAATTTTTCTATGGGTTTAAGTAAAACCATCACAAAAATATATTTCTTTTGTAGGTTTGTTTGTGGGTCTGACAGAAAATATAACCATCTCAGAATATCTCTAAAGTCAAGTAGTTGTGACTACTCGGAAAAAGTTTAAGCCATTTAAGAAGGACCCACAAAAATAAAGCTAATATAAGAAATTTCACGTTCAAATTTAACACACACACACACATATATATATATATATATATATAATTCTTCTCTATTTTTTTTCTATTACCACACTACTTAGAAAAACGCACATCTTTAACGGGCTATAGAAGATTTGTGAAACACATGTAGTACATTGTCATCCGATCCACAGTTTAATTCCCTCCAATTGATGCATGATTTCCATACCGAAAGTGCAAAGCCTGGTCGATTTCACATTCGTGGAAAGGACAGAGCAGCAAGCAACCGGTCCAAGTTTCCGGGAATCCGTACGTACGCATGCTCTCTTCATCCAAATCCCACTACACGTGCATGATGCACCGCACTGTGCCATCGTGCATGAGCCTTCGAGTTGCTGGTTAATTGGATTCGAGCCGAAATATTCCCAGGCTACGTTGATCCCCGGTCCAAAAGCTACCTAGTTATGCTGTGTTAGGTTCAGCTTGTTTGCTTTTGCTTTTTCTTTATTTTTTGTTAGCACGTTTTTTAAACATAAAACAGCGTGTTTTTTAAAAACTTTATATATAAAAGTATCTTTAAAAAATTAAATAAATTTATTTTTAAATTTATAATAGTTAATACTTAATTAATTACGTGCTAATGATATTTCTCGTTTTACGTGCAGTTTACAGAAAAGACAATTCAAACAGCCCCTTAGATTAACTTAATCCTACCTAGCTAGCCTAGCCTAGCTTCGTCTCTGACAGGGATGGAACCCATCCCGCTACACTGCATTGCACCCCCGCCGCCGGCCGCCGGCGATCAATGCACGCGAGCGTTGAGCCACCTAGCTGCGACCACGACGACGACGACGAAGACGAAGACGACGACCCCGTGGCGCCGTGCATGCATGTGTGCCTGCCTCTTTCGGCGCCGGTCAATCCCTCCCGCCTAATTCACTGATCACTCACACGCTCGATCGTCACCCAGCAGCTGATCGATCCCAGCCAGCCACGTGAATTCCATCGACTTGTACGTACCTGCGACGGCGACCTCTTAATTAGCTAGCAAGATCAATCGACGACGGCGACGTCGACGTCGGCGAGCGTCATCTGCAGCAGCAGCTGCTCAGCTCGGCGAGACCGAGTTAACGAATCGCGCGCTCGATTGCTTTCACGGCGAATTAATTGAGAATCGGAGAAGCTGGCCGGGTTAATTAGGGTTTGGCTGGCTGGCCATCCGCCATGTCGACGATGCGGCCGGCCGTCGCCGTCAGCAACGTCGACCTCACACTCTCTCTCGCTCTAGCTCTAGCTACTCTCTCTCTCTCTCTCTACGCTGTCAGTGTCACTCATCAGTCATAAGCTAGCTAATTAATCTAGCTCAAGATCCATCGACGAACGTTTTTCTTGCCACGCACGCACGCGCGCAATTGTTAATAGTTTCTAATTTTGGTCGTCGGATCGAGCTAGGGCCGCCTTAACATCGATCGATCTCACTGAATTAATTGATGTATTTAGTGCGTCTGTGCAGAACATCAGGTGAGAATAGAGATCGTCGATGGCTACTCCATAATTACTGACCAATTTTGCTTTACTTTTTTTTATTAAGAAGAAGATCCCCAAAAACCTTGACCTCTGCATTCGTACAGGATCCATAAATCTGTGGACACGTACTACTGCAGGTTGACATAACTATCCCTAAAATTTGTAGCGTACATTGTTTTATCCGTTAAAAATATATGCATCCGAGGTTTAATTGCATGGCTGTGTGCAGCGGTTGGATGTAATTTTACTACTTAATACAATATATCCCATTATCTAAAAAAAAAGTAATTTTGTGCTTTTTTGGGTGGGAAATCAAACTGTCTTCCAGGGAACAATAGAGAACATATTACTACTTGATAATTAATTAGGTTATTAATTATAGATGGATACTAAATTTGCAGGAACAAATGTGCCTGGGGAGCAATAATATAAACAAAAATCATCTGCAGAAGAGATATTCCATACCTATTGAGGTAGTTTCTTGCAGGCATGTAACTCTCTCTTCTGTTAGCATGCAACAAGCCGCTAAAGAACATCCTTTTCACCAAAAAGAAGCAGCTAGAAGAGGTGCGACTGAACAAGCAAAGGGAGGATTAATTTACCAAACAACCAGAGACAGTGATCAGAGAGACAGAGAGAGAGATACACATACAGTTGCTTAATAATCAATTAATTAATCAACTAAGCAAGGAGATTAGTGGTGCCATACCAACACACATGGTACCCTGATCACTACTGACATAATGTTTGCTTCTGTTTCTTGCTTTTTCTTTGATTTTTATTAGCACGTTTTTCAAAACGTAAAATATTATGTTTTTTATAAAAAAACTTTCTATAAAACTTTTTAAAAAAATTAAATAGATTTATTTTAAAATTTTTAATAGTTAATACTTAATTAATTACTTACTAATAATATTTCTAAACCATATGTAAAAGCCGAGACGAACAGGCGTTAACCAGCTCGAGTTCGTTCAGTTTCAGTGGAGAGAGAGGAGGCCACATGCTACCAGTTTGGTCAGCTGGGTCCCACCTCCCTACTTTATGACAATGCAAAAATGCTACTACACCCTAGGCCCCTATACTTATAATTATTTAATATGCAAAGATGCAGCTTTCAATGATCAGTGCATCGAATGTTCACTTGAGACCGTACTACTATACACATGAACAGAGAAAGAAGAAGGAGAAGGAGAAGAAGAAGAAGGGGAGAAGATGTCAACGGCGTTATGACCGACGGCAACGGCGCAACCACTGCGGCGAGATCTCTCCAACCACACGGATGCATACAACCGTAACAGTGTTCAGCAGGGTCAAAGGCCCCCCCTCCCTTACTTGAGCTTCATGCATGCCCTATTTTTCTTTCGTTTTCGTTTTTTAATGGCTAATGTTATATCTTGTCAACCCTAAGCTAGCTCAATCAGCGACAGCCATGACCAATAATTTTCTCGCGGGAGAGCTTTTCTACTCTCCGCGTATAGAAGTATGTGCGTGCGTGATGGTGTGTGTCTGTTTCTCGTGCGACATGAAAAAAGACCTTTGTGTTAATTCAGACGTTACAGGCGACATCATGCGTAGTAGGTTTCAAAACATATAACACTTGAGAAAGAGAAATTTCTAATTAGATATATATTTTGTACTAAACAAAACAAACCATCAATAATCAGCGTTAAGATTGATTTACCTCAATATTATTACCTTAGAGAGGCTAGATGTACACCGTTAAAAAACCTACTATCTCATTATCAAAGGATGATGTCTATAATAATACGTGTCGTTAAACCGTAACCTCTTAAATCATTAAAATATTAAAAATATTATGATTTAATATGTGGGAAAAACACTTTCATATGGTTATATTTTAACAGTTAAATTTATAATTAAAAAATAACGATGAGGCACCGTATGTCAAAATGTAAGTGAAAAAAGACAGGGGGGTACACCTCCTCCGAATATAAGAAATTGAACCCAAAAAAAATGTGGACTTTTGATTGCTCTAGGCATCACCTAATTAAATGGCCGAAAAATACAGGAACGGAACGGAGGTCGTAGTTGAAACCACCACACCCCAAAACGGCAGCATCAGGGTCGCCTAAACGTCCCCCGATTGATCCATCACCGTCCATCCATCGCCACACGCGGTTGACGCCGACGGCCGCGATTCATCCTCCCCACGTCGCCCGAATTAAATCCGCAAAGCAACGCGCCCGCGCCACGGTCGCGCCGTGGCCTCCGTTCGCCCCACGTCGCCGCCCCGCCGCGCGACGAGTCGTCGACCACCACGCCGCCGCCGCCGCTGCCGCTCCCCTCCCAACCGGCGACTTCATTGCGCACGATCGATCGGAATCGCCCCGGATTTCGCCGCTTTCCGGCGTAATTATCCGCGCGACGCCACGGCATACGTCAATTCGTCATGGGCTTGTTTGCCCTGGATTTCTATTCTCTCCGTATTTCCTTGCTTTTTGGTTACCATTTATTAATGTCGAAATATTGGGGGAATTAAAGTGAGAGACTATGCCCATCTGGAGGTATCCGGAATGTCGTGGCACTTGCTACTCTCTACTCGTACAGATACAGATTGCAATGTAGGAGAGAGTGTACTGTAGCTGCTCATCATAATGTTGTGCAGGTACAGGTCCACAAAAATGCTTTTTTTTTTAAAAAAAAGTTCGTTAAATTGTTCTTTTCTGAAAAAAAAGAAAGGGACATTAAATTGTGAAAGCAAAGAATGGGTAGTGAGCTTGTGATGCCATTAGAAAAATGCTTCGCTTTAGCCATTGATGATGAACCAGGGAGATGCCACGTCGACGTAAATAGTTCCGCGAAAAGGGATAGTCCTAGTCCTTTTTTTATGAAAAAAAGCTAGGATCAATTTAGTTTTCGAAATGGGATGTGTGATCGAATACCCTGTTCATATGATGAATGGACTGGTTTGCTCTGGCTTTTAAATTTTTGTCGGAGTATTATCGATCTGGAATTCGTGTGAAGAAAGTCAAGCTGCAATGCATCAGGGTGGGGTTTTAGGTGTTAGCGTCATCCTAAATGGGGTACTTTAGGGTGCAAATGAATGATAACCTCTTTGTCAGCTGAAAATGTCAACAAGCTTGTAGTCAACGAGTCTATATCCCATGCAATTATGATCTGGAGATTTGGTTTTTTGTTTTTCAGAGTTTTGTACTACCACAACCTTATAGTTCACGCCTTACTCTGGCCATGGCTGACCTGTAAATCTGCAATTCAATCAAGCAGGTTAGTCCAAAACCAAAATCCAGCAATGATCAGCACAGCTTTTCTGAATGATTTTGGAAAGATGATCTTTTTTTTTCTTCTGAATGTTCCTGCTCTGCCACTGGCCCGTTCAATCATCAGTGAAGAGATCTCTGCTGCTCTGCTTCAGCCGAGGCATCACTGGACCTGCAGCAATCTGCCCTGCCTTTTCCTGCTCCCTCTTCAGAAACCCAAGGATCCAACCAATCTCAAGATTCCATTCCTCCTGGTCTTTTCTCCTCCCCAAGTCCTGAATTGAGAATTGGAGATGATGATTTTGACCCTCCAATCTCTCCAAGAATCCCAGGATCTTCTTCTTCTTCACCAACCCCCCCCAACCAAACCCCAGCCATAAAGAAATTGTGCTTCTGTAACTCTGAATAATAAAAACCAGCTCATCTTCAGAACAAAATAAAAGTCATCTTCTGGTCAATCACCCTGCCAAACCTTCAGTCAGACTGTCACAAAAGGTAGATTCAGACAGAGACTTCCAAGAATTGTTAAAATTCTTTTAGTACTAGTACTAATTAGTAGTGAAATGCTTACCCTTAATCTGTCTCACTAATTGGTTTTCAAGCTCTCCTCTGACCGGCAACATGGCGAGGGGAGGTTGCGCTGCTGCCGCTCAAAAGTCAAGTGGTGGATATTATTGCGAAAAGCGCGCGGCTGCAGTGGCAGCTTCGCGCCAGAATCCAGATAGAAAATCTCAGCTCGGGTCGGGTCACTCCACTGTAGCTAGCTAGCTAGCTAACTTGGCGCGAGATTGGGACATGCGTGCAAGCTACCACAAGCTCCCAACTCGCGCCCTTTATATACAGCTCCCGCGCGCGCCCCATGCATCATAGTCGTCTTCGTCTTCCTCCTCTTCTCGCGTCTCCTCCCCCCGTCTATGGTCTGCGTGGCTCATGGCCTTGGCAGGCACGACTACGGCGGCAATGACGCTCCCGAGGCAATGCGCGGCGGTCACGGCCGCGTCGTCGTCTAAGCCCCGCGCCGCCGTCGTGCGGTGCAGGGCGGTGGCCGCGGCGGGTGGCGGCACGGTGGTGGCGGTGAGAGAGGTGGCGGCGCCGATGGCGAGGCGAGGGGCGGTGAGGAAGGCAGTGGCGACGGTGGCGGGGTTGTGGAGGCAGGTGCAGGGGTGTGACGACTGGGAGGGGATGCTCTCGCCGGAGCTACATCCGGTGCTCAGGGAAGAGGTGGCTCGGTACGGCGAGCTGGTGGACGCGTGCTACAAGGCGTTCGACCTCGATCCGGCGTCGCGGCGGTATCTCAACTGCAAGTACGGGAGGGAGCGGATGCTGGAGGAGGTGGGCATGGCCGGCGCCGGGTACGAGGTGACCCGGTACATCTACGCAGCGGCGGACGTGAAAGTGCCGACCATGGAGCCGTCGACGAGCGCCCGGGGGCGGTGGATCGGGTACGTCGCGGTGTCCACCGACGAGATGACGCGGCGGCTCGGGCGGCGCGACGTGCTCGTCTCGTTCCGCGGCACCGTCACGCCGGCCGAGTGGATGGCCAACCTCATGAGCTCACTGGAGCCGGCGCGTCTCGACCCCTGCGACCCGCGCCCCGACGTGAAGGTCGAGTCGGGCTTCCTCAGCCTATACACCTCCGCCGACAGGACGTGCCGCTTCGGCGGGGCCGGCAGCTGCCGGGAGCAGCTCCTCCGGGAGGTGTCCCGCCTCATCGACACCTGCTCGAAGGGCAAACCCGGAGAGGACATCAGCGTCACGCTCGCCGGCCACAGCATGGGCAGCGCGCTCGCGCTGCTCTTCGCGTACGACCTCGCCGAGCTCGGCCTCAACCGCGACGCCGCCACCGGCCGCGCCGCCCCCGTCACCGTCTTCTCCTTCGGCGGGCCGAGGGTCGGAAACGCCGCCTTCAAGGCGCGCTGCGACGAGCTCGGCGTCAAGGTGCTCCGCGTCACCAACGTCCACGACCCTATCACCAAGCTCCCGGGCATCTTCCTCAACGAGGCCACCACCGGCGTGCTCCGCCCGTGGCGCGACTCCTGCTACACCCACGTCGGCGTCGAGCTCCCCCTCGACTTCTTCAAGGTCGGCGACCTGGCGTCCGTCCACGACCTCGGCACCTACATCGCCCTCCTCCGGAACGGCGACAAGAAGCCACACGCCGCCGCGGCGGCCACCGCGCGCGACCGGGACGACGCCGGCGGCGTGCTCGCCAAGGTTATGGACTTCGTCGGCCGGCAGCGCGCCGGCGCATTGCCGTGGCACGACGCGGCGATACAGATGGGCGGCTTGGTGCAGACGCTTGGGCTAATCTGAGGGACTAACCACTGTCAAGACGACTAATTAAGATTAACAGACCACTAATCCTCTTCGACATTTTATTCGAGAGTTTTAAGGTCGTTTTTAAATTTCTTTGATTTGTTTCTGTATAGATGGATTCAACCATCATATAGATCTCAGACATGAGAAAAAAAAAATCATTTTTTTGTTCTGTTTTTTACACTGTATAGAGAGATCATGATTCATGAGCCGCAAAGCAGAGCATATAAACAAACACAACAAAACTGATCTGAATTGTTTGATTCATTTGGGCATCTGAATTTTTATTTGTTGAATATTCATTGCACATCTACCTTCCCTTTCGTCCCCGTTTCGGAACATATAAATTTCACATGAAACAGTTCAATTTCCGTTTGAAGTAGGTTCAAATGGGCCTTAAACTTGATGGGATCAGTTAAGTTGCCTGAAGTGTGAAACAACATATTTGCTGATATTTTGTACGTCACAATATATCTGTTGCTTGGGAACACATCCCTTGGACGATCTTGCAGCCTGGCACAAATTCCTAGAATTTAATTAATAAATAGATTAATTTTTTGATGGGTTAATTAATTAATTAATTTTTTCCGCATGCAAGGATGCCATAGATCTTCCTTTCAATTTTTTTTTGGGAAAAATGCCGTCCATGCAACAAAGCAATTTAGTCAGACAGTTAATTTCATATGGCTTAGATAGTCTTTCCACTGAATTAAGCTGTGCTTTTTCCAGGACTTTTTAAGTACTTGCAACATGCTTACCAGTATGAACAATGTTAGTGCTGGTTCTAAAAACAGCATATGTGATGCCAATTCTACTGGTCTTACAGAAGTAGCACTAGTTCAAGATAACTTGCTCATAATGAGTAGTTGCTTGTATTACTTGATCATAATCACACAGATTCCTGCTGACCCAATCCCAAAATTAAAAGTTCCCAGTTGCTTTCCACTAGGATTTTGTTGGTACTAATCTCCTAAGCTGCCTTTATTCTTAGGCTTTTTATTAGCTCTTGACCTTTCCTTTGGGATATATTTCTTTTGGTGATGAAATCATCAGCGTCCTGAATAATTGCGACTTGCAAGAATCAAAACACCCAAAATAATGGGAACTAGGACATTTAAACTTCCTCATTGCATATCATGCAGCCGCATTTTTCTTCCGTTTCCCTACTTTCTGGGAAGGTCTCTGCCCAACGCTGTTTACTCCGAATAATGAACTACAAATTGATCTTTCGATATAGTTGTATCTTTCGATATAGTTGTATAACTATCAAATTGGTGTTGAGAAAAGGTATCAAAACTTCTCATAAAAAGGTAGAACCGAGCCATCTTTAATAGTTGTACCTGAGAAAAAAGAGTTGATTTTGGTGTGTATATTTGCTATATGTTGGGTGCAAGTAATTTTACTAAGTCCAAATTTTCACTATGCTTTGGATTACCTCAGAATTGGCATAATTCAAGGCATCCATATTATAGCAAATTCTATTGGTTAAACAACATTCCAGGATACATGCCTGACTCTAGCCATTAAAGAGAAGAGAAGAGGAGGGCAATGAAAGGAAGAGGAAAAGGAGGAGATTAAGAGCGAGATATTTAGGGTGAGTTTGACAGTATGGGAAGAAGAAGATGATGATCACGTAAAATAAGATGAGTCATTAGCGTATGATTAATTGAATATTAATTATTTTAAACTTGATTAATATGATTTTTTAAAATAACTTTTATATAAAAAAAATCTTTAAAAAACGCACTATTTAGTAGCTCAAGAAACATACTCACGGAAAACAAGAAAAATTTCTCTCCTATCCAGTAGATTCAAACTCATTCTTAGATTGGCAATTTAATAGTATTTTTTTGTGAGATGAGGGAGGGATTTAAATTTGTGTGGGTTGGGATATTGAAATATTGTCAGAGACTCAATAGCTATCTGAGACAATTAGTAGCGAGCAGAGTCTATGAAGTATGTTAGACGTCGCATCTAAAAAACCGTCTTAGTAATCATTAGGGATGGATTTTGCCGGAGCTCTGAAATGTAGACGGCTATGATAGTGAACCACCAAATAGACAACCATGATAGCGAACCGTCTCTGGTAATTTTACGACATATGGTTCGGACTAATAAACCTTTTTATGACACCTCACGGTAGTCGATTATTTGGAATTACGATATTACTGCAATGTTCATACGGCCACACACAATCACTGAATTCCCTCTAGCTGTGAATGTGACCAGTAAAGCAATAGCCAAAATTACCAAAAACTGATCGAAAATTTACATGTATACATAGATAGAAGGGGCTAGGGATAGTTTAAAGATAAGGAAAGAGGGAGAAGAAAGAAAATCACGTAAAACAAAGCAAGTCATTAGCGCATAATTAATTAAGTATTAATTATTTTAAACTTAAAAAATAGATTAATATGATTTTTTATAGCAACTTTTATATAGAATTTTTTTTTAAAAAATATCGTTTAGCAGTTTAGAAAGTATACTTATAAGAAATAAATTTTTTTTTTCTTAACCAGCACTCCCGATCAGAGCCTTACTTGATATTGCTAGCAACCAGAAAAACAGCGAACAAAAAGAAGAGGAAGAAATGGTGTTTCCAAGGAAATGGACAAAAATGTACCTAAGGTTGGAGTTTTCTCAGAATATAAATTTAGGATTCGGCCAATTCTGTCTTGGCTGATTAATTGGTTATTATGCTTAATCTTTCAATTAGGATTAACCTAAAAAATACTACACAATTTATTGTACACAATCTCGGATCCAGCCAACGAAATTGAGTGGGACATATTGGTGCCTATGTGTTACTTTTGATCTGCATCAGACGTTTTCACCGTAGTTATTCCGACCAAATGCCAATCACACGGGTTGCTCTCCTTGAAGATTAACTTGGTTAATTTTGATTAATTTACAAAATAGACGTTTACGAAAACAACATGTTACTTAGCTTAGCACCGCTCATGAGAAACCAAAAGAACAAGGACCAGAAAAGGTCTCTTCAAGGTCACAATCTGTATCGTAGGATCGTTCCAATCACCATCTTATTTATTAGGACTTTACCCATATACTGCAAATTAAAAATCCAGTTCTATGGCCAGCATTACATGCATGAATTATATATTCCATATATCTAGGATAAACAGTGGATCACTCTGAAACTTATAGTTATGCACTTACGCTTATTTATAGCCAGTGGGATTTAGATTATATCGTGATAAGAGATTTCATCCGATAATATGAAATATTAGGCTAGGTTAACTAGTAAACCTATGCTAATTCGAGGAAGACAAATGTAGAGAGCAGACACGATTACCTGTCAAAGTCATAGACACATCTTTTTTTCGTCATTATATCTATGCCAGCCTTCGTCCCTTAATTGATTTATAGTTCTACATAAATTATAGACTTTATTTAGAGGCGTTTTTATCACAGCATGTACTTTTAAAATTACAAGTTTTCTCAAACAATTAAGATTCTCCTTCTAGATTCTAAAATCAGTAGCTATAAAATTTAGAAAATAAAATAGCTTAAGATTCTTACCCACTGCCTTTTAGACTCCTGCTCTCCAAACAGCGCTATATGCAGACGCAATACGTCGTCTTCCCTTTACAGTTGATTGATCAATTGCTACTATTTTTCTCTCTATCTTTAATTATTAAATTAGGAAATTAAAAAGTCTTGCATTGTACCAAGACAAATAAACAAATAAGAAAATCTTGTGAACCGGACAGTTCCCACGAACGTAGCTACGACATACGACGTTAACATGCCAACTGCACACAATCCCTGTTCCGTTGTTCCTGGAACGCATAGAGAAAAAAAAAATAAACCAGAAGAACCCATCTCTGAATATCTTGGCATTCTGATTAATTAATTAGTTTATAAATATATATAGCAGGAAACAGAAAACTGTAGTGCCCTGTGCGCTGTTCAGGATCTTGCTGACATCCTTTCCGTGCGTTGCGTGCTTGATCCTGTCCAAACGAACAAAATCTTAGCATGCCCAACGTTGTAGCTAAAGAATTGTGCTTGATATTCTCCCTCTTTTATTTATATATATGGAGTCCAGTAATTGGCATAGTTGGATTAACCTACGTAGTGATAAGTATTTTTCCTTTTTTTTGGGCAAGGAGTACTAATTAGCTTATTTTGATGAGAAATTTTATAGTTCTTGGAGGTACTGAAAGATACCAAAATTTACGTTTGGTATTTAATCAAGAACCATAAAATTACTCTATTTTGATATTGTGACAGTTAAGTGTAGAGACGGCATTGCTATGTTTTTCAGATAATGGAGTAAACATTTCGACCACTACATCTAAAAAAGTACGAGTCTACGTATGGTCGACCGTAAAAGCAAGAAACCGTTGGTTCAATAAGATTTTCTCGTGACAAATCAGCGTGTACCATTTTCGTACAATCGATCAGTGAATGATTGACTGTATTAGAGATACGGTACCACAGAACAAATTATTTTCATGATTAATTGGATGACCGATCATTCATGCAGATCTTTCTTTTTTAAAATAAACACATCATTCGTGGAATTTTTTTTTAACTTTTTTATTTTTAAATTTTAAAAATAGACTATCTTAACACTTATTTCTAAATCCAAACCTTTTGATCACGAATAATATTGCCATGATAGTCTGGCTGGCGTGACAGCGTTGTCTTATAACACAGCGTTATTCTGCCACGCCAGTCAGACTATTGTGGCAAGATAATATTGTGACACCGATTTCTTCTGGCATGGCATTGTTGTCTTACCACACCAGACGAAATGGCGTGACAAAAAGATTTAGATTAGGAAGAGTCTTTTTTTTAAATTAAAAACAAAAAGATCAAAAAAATAAAAATTCTCATTCGTGCAGATCGCCATACCAACATTATATATATCCATCTCCAGTTCTGAAACCCAGAATTTGTGGGAATTGCCATGGACTGACAGGGCAAGCATGAACAGTTCATTCCTATGCATGTTAGGTTGTTGACCACACACATGACCCCATTTCAGATTCAGTGCAGGGCAGTGAACAACCAAGTGTCATAGTAGCATACCAATAATAAGGCCAAGGGGACCCCCCATGTTTATGGCCATATGTGATATGTGCAACCTAGGAGTAGTCCTCCATGCCCTTGTGCCCCAAGGCTAAGATAGTACCACATCTCCCTCGTCTCGTCATCTTCCCTGAACTTTCTGAACTTGTTCAGAAAAGTTAAGAGTTCAGAAGAAAAAAGATGGGGTGCATGTCCTCGCCGATTCTTCAGAAAAGAGCAAGCAGATAGTGTATACAGACAGATGATGATGCATGCATGCGTACGTGCAACATATATCTGTTTTTTTTTCTCTTTCTTTGTTTCTTTTTGTTAACTAGCTAGTGTACCAATTGAATATTGTTATCTCTGAACAATATTAATACATCTAGTGTGATCAACTGCAAGCTGAATGGTATGGTTGCGTGCAGCCGATCTATGAGACTATCAAGCCATCATGCAATCTGATCTGCTGACGAATGTGAGTAGCCGATCATAATTTTGGTGAGGTCGTTTTCAGGGTTCTTCAAGGGGGTGATCGAGGACAATGGCCCGGGATGATTTGGATGGCCGATAATAGGCCATGTCGACTTGCCTCCTCGAGCTCTTTAATTCGGCTCTCTGTAGCCGACGTACTCAATGAATCGATGATCTCCAGCTTAGCTGACTCTGTTGCCACTTGACACTGTTCACTCACGCTCTCACTCACTGTCACTCTCTATCTCTGGGTGTCAGTGTCGTTGGTAATTAACTGAGAGAGTGATAGAGGCAGAGCCAGCTGCTGATCGAGATCTGAGAGGGACCTCTGCCCCTGTGCACTGTGTTCGATTATCTGCTCATCATCTCCTCTCCTCTCAGGCCTTGATGAATAGTTATTGATTAATCTCCGAATATGAGTATATCTCTGAACTCTGAACCAAGAAGCCATATATCACGTAAGAAGTTACTACCGATTAATAATGCAAGTGATTAATCTGTCTGAAAGACTGAAACCGATCGAAATCATGCATTTACGCTAACAATGCCAAGCTAATCGCATCAATCCATCACATTGATTGCATAGACGGGATGAAACCGGCCAGAAACAGTAGAATCTCTCCGAAAACGATTCTTAGTCGTCGCTGAAAAAAATTTAGAAAAAACAAATTCTAATATATGGCTAGAATCGAAAACGGTATTACTTATATAAAAACAACGCTCGATCGATCAGGAATTTTTTCATCTGATAGACCTACAGGAGTGAGGGAGCTATGGCCACGTCGAGCTCCAGCACAGTAGTAGCGGCAGCGGCAGCAGCAGCAGCATGAGCACAGGTAGCGAGAGTCAATTCGTTCGATCGAATCAATTCACACGGCAGATCAGAGCAGATTGAGAGATGAGCTGAGCTAAGGCTGGAGAGGAACTGATCGATGGATTCATCTGTCATCAAGGACGACGGGGGGCCACCTAGCTGAGCTTAGCGTCGACGTGCATGTCGCAACGGCGACGACGACATTATCATCGATCTGTACCTTTTTGGGCTGCATTGCATATCATCACCTCCAATCCGTCCACACCTACACCCTGACAACGACCTCTACGGAAGTCAAACGCCGACCTGACCCACATTCATGCATGAAACCAACACACCGATAGGTATCAAAGTGTTAGTCTCTGGCACTAGCAAAGTGAATAATATCATAGAGTAAATCTCTGGCACTAGCAAAGTTATCAGTGCGTTCTAACCGACGGTTGTCTTTGGGAGTGAATTTTTGAGAGCGGACGAACAAAACTCATCTTTTGAATCAGCAGAAATATCCATACCACCGTCGCCATTTTTGTTTTCCCATAATATTGCATATGCAACTTACATCGCCCTTTTCTGTTTTTTTACTTAACATTTAGAATACTATCATAAAACATGATCATTTGTTTTTTTTTCTTTCGAAAGTTACACGGTCATCTATTTAAGAACGGACACAGACATGCAGTAAACCATACTACTGATTGGTAGTTCTGCCAAATCGATTCCTGTGCCGACCTAGCTGACAGGTCCACACACAATTCTCCAATAACTGAATTGTGACATATATATATATATATATATATATATATATATATATATATATATATATATATATGCACATTAAAAGTTTTGAGAACTATCTCCAAAATTGTGGGTGGGGTGGGGGCGGGGTGTCCTACTAAATATACGGTGTAGTGGGTCTCTTTCCTTTGGCTTTTGAAGGTGCAAATGAACAATAATATTGCAGCAATTGCTTTGGGCACTTCACATCACCAACCTAACCCTAATAAAAGCCCAAAAGCGAGCTGAGGGAGGAGGCCACGTAATCACCAAAGGGAAGTAATTGAAGAAGGGGGGAAGCAGCGTCATTAAGCCCGGGGATTATGCAGTTGATCGGCATGGGCCAGGTACAAGAGAGGTGTGGTATGGCCTTTGTTCGTGCACGTATCAGCTAGCATTCTTCCCCTTGTTGTTCATGTCATGTCTTGACTTTGCTTGCTCCAATTGATTGCTATTTGCTAAGCTTTGTTGTTGCTGGCTTTCAGCTCATCAATGCCATTATGCCTCTCTCTCTGTGTAGTGTTCTTTGGACGACTACAAGCTAGTAGTACAGTAGTACTAGTTCCGCGTGTACGTGGAACCCACTATATGTACTCTATGTCTAGTTACGAAAACATGTTCAATCTGATCGTTTGTTCTATAGTTAATAAACTGTAAAACGGAATATAAGCAATAAAAGATAATTTATGGTTAAAACTTTTATATCTATGTTATTCATGGTTTAAAAGCAAATACATAAAAGTAAACTACAATGAAAAACCTCAAATTTAACTCCAAAATTAAGTTTTAAATGCTTTGGATATTGATATGTAAGATCTTTAAAAAATGTTGTTTCAACCGGTGGTTTTTGTTTTTTATAAATGTAAATATTCTTGAACGAGATTCTGCCTGTACATGCGATTTTGAAATGTGCAATCTAAATAATTGAAATGGCATTGATATTAACTTAGTTTTGAAAGTTTGATTTGAGGTGCAAAAAAGACATTTTCAAAATGAGCTTTATGGTTGAGAATTTTTTTCATGCTTAGGTGGACTTGTATGAAGCCTTTTCTGTTTCACAGGTGGTTGAGACTTTAAATGGTTGTCCAATTTAGCCCTATTTTAATATAACTGAGTCTTTTTAGTAGAGTAACAAGGGAGCTTTTGACAACACAACAATCTAATGGGGCCCAAACAACTAGCCCTAATTAACAGAAGGCCATGAGCACATAAAGGCAAGGCCCAAAAAGGGAAAGTGGGGAAGCCTATTCCAGTGCAGTAAAAGGCCCAAAATTGAAAACGGCCCAAATCAAAATTGCGTGGTTAGTTCACGTGTTACATATATACAGTGTGATAGCTACTCGTTAAGACACGCCATGGCTTTGCGAACCGAGCATAGATTAACTGATTATGTTTCAGCGATACACAACATACCCGTCGAAAGGTAAATGTCTGTGGCGACTTTGTTAATCGCAAGATATGACGATCGGTCCAGTTAATCGCAAGATCTGATGATCGGTCCGGTCTTTTAAAGGTAGTTAGGCCATTCACAGTGCATCGACATAACGAGTGAATTCGGCTCGCCATGTCGGTGCGACGCCTCCACCTTAGCCGGACCGGTGCCCTCACCGAGCTCCTTATGCCCTCTGCAGGGCACGGGTTCCTCGTTAGGATGCGTCAGGGCAAGGCGACTCATGTGTGAAGCCACAGCTCACGCCGACACGTTGGGGAAGAGGCGTGCCCTCGCCCAACACCTGCCCTTTGTGTCGTTTCTTGGCGAAGTGGCCAAAGAGGTTAGATTGGGCGGCCGGATAGGAAGGATGGCGGTGGCCAAAACAAGAGGGTGGAGGAGCGGTCGGAGACAAATCCAGAGGTGTGAGAGCGATACCCGATAGATCCAAGGGCACCACTAAGCTTTCTAGTGCCACTCCAGATCTAGCATCTCGTCCTCGTCCCCCGCTCTGCGCTGCCGAGCCCGTCGTCCTCCGCCGAGCTCATCGTCTCCTCCACGCCACCACCGAGCTCCACGCCCCAAGATCAGCGGCAGCCATGGCCGCATGAGGTTGGAGGCGCCGAATCTAGAAGGCCGCCATCCGGCGAGCTCATCGCCTCGTCAACCGCCTCTGCTATCCGCTAAGCTCATCGCCTCGGCTTCCTCGCCACCGCTGCAACCTCATCTCGGTTCGCCTAGCATCGGGTGGTAGGAGGGGGAGAGGAGGTGGCACCGGAGAGGGAGGGGGTGCTACCGCCGGAGAGGGAAGGAGAGCCGGTGCCGAGGAGAGAGAGGGGAGAGGCTCGCCGCCACTGGGGAGGTCGCCACTGGAGAGAGAGGGAGAGGCATCGGTGGAGGAAGAGGAAGAAGCTGGTGGCAGTGGACTGCTGTAGTGAGTTAATATTAATTTATGTGTTGTGGGGTTTCATATGCAAAATTTTGGACTCCTTTCTAAATTAGAAAAGTACAGGGACTAAAATAAAAAATTCCAAAGACTGACATGAACAATTGAAGATACGAGTTGGAACCACTTGCACTGTGATGAAAGGATTTTTTTAGTTGTGGATTCAGTCTACATGACGATCACGTGGCATCTAAGACCACTCAAAAAAGTGTCTTGTGCATGTCCTTACAGAGACAGACAATGTACATGGAGCGTCTGTGTTTGTAGCGTGTTTAAAAATTACACGTCATGGCTTTATTGGCAAGTGTGTCGTGTAGTCGGACATCAACGTGTTTACCACACTTGAAACTGAAGAGGGAATGACCGGCATCTTGGTTGCTCGAGACTAGGGGTGAATACGGATCGGAAACGGTCGGAAACTAGCTATACCATATTCGTTTTCATATTTTTTTCGGAATCGGATTCAGAATCGGAAACCTCGGATACGAAAACGGAATCGAATATTACCGGATACAGATACGGAGCGAATACGAATCGGAACGAATACGGTAACGAATATTTATTCGAATATAAAAACCCCTCAAATTGAACTTTAGAAACCAACGAAGAGAGACAACCTATTATTTTTTGTAAAACAATATACTAATATTTCCAAATTTTTAGCTAAACAATATATACAACAAATTTCAAGCATCCATATCAACAACACATTACTAATTTCTATACAAGTATACAATCATATCACCATCTTCGATTTAATCACAAATTTTAGATATAGTAATTTTCAACGTTTATATCAACAAAAATAGTTTAATCACATGATCAAATTTTTCATCACAAAATAGTTCATCCACATGACATGGACCATCCACATAGACCATCCAAATAGTTTAAATACTCAATCAAATAGTTTATCACAAAATAATTCATCCACATAGACCACATCACATAAGCTTAGTTCATCACACACATTAACATAGGTTCATCAGAAACATTAACATAAGCTTAGTTCATCACAAACATTAACTTAGTTCATAACATAAACATTCAGCAACATTTCCTTCAAATATCCATTGGTGATATGTCATCCTCGTCATTAAAACACTCCACATCATCATCTTCCTCATGATTTGTAGCCTCGGTCTGTGAATAAAAGATTGATCACATATTAGTGGAAGTATAAAAGTCAACCAAACAATTCTATGAGTGAGTAATAGAAGCACAAACCATGGTCAAGAAAGTAGCAAAAGTACGCTCAAGGCTGTCCATGTCAATCTCATTGATGATAGACCCAACCACATTTCCACCTAAGTGTTCACAATCATATAATTACTCAAAATATAGAATACTTGCTGAAATATAGAACACAATTGTACAGTTAACTTAAAATTACCCTTTCTTAATGCTGCAGTCCAGTCTCTAGTGCAAATCAAAGCTTGCACAATTTCAGGATCTAGACGGCTACGGAACGGATCAACAACACGTCCACCGGCACTGAAAGTTGATTCTGAAGCTGTAGTTGATACTTGAATTGATAGCACATTACGAGCAAGTCGAGAGAGAATAGGAAGCTCATGTTTCTTTAGTGACCACCAATGCAAAATATTAAATGTCCTTTTGTCTTTTGTGTCCCATTGCACTAGTGGTTGATCCATATACATTTTCAACTCAGTTTTAGTGCCTTTTCCAGGGGCACTACTCTCACGCAAGTAGTTCAAAACATCTGCATCAAGGTCATCGTCACTCTCCCCATTCTTATCCTCACCCACTGCAGAATCCTTTTGCACACTTATATCAGTTACATTGTTTGATTTTGTTGAACTAGACACATAAGCATTGAATAGCCGGTTGACAACATCCATGAAATTCTTAATTTGTTCTGCAGCTTTATCACCGTAAATCTTGTCTGCATAGTAATTGACCAACTGTGTCTTAAACCTAGGATCAAGAAAGCAAGCTACAGAAAGAGTCATATTGGACTTTTCCCAATACTTATCATACTTAACTTGAATTTTATAGCCCATAGATGCTATAATTGGATCAGAACTGTTGCACCATTCAGATATTGCAAGCTTAATTTGACAGAATTTAGTAAAAAATAGATTTGCTATTGGATATGCACTGCCAGAGAAGATCAAAGTAGCATCATAGAATCTCTTTAAACATGAGCACAATGATTTTGCCATGATCCAATTACCAGATGTTGGTGCACAATGAAGATATTTGCTTCTATGACGAAGAAAAAGCCTATCAAAAGCTGGTCTATAATGAATAGCTTGCTTTAACATGAGATAAGTGGAGTTCCATCTAGTTGGAACATCCAAAGAAAGACCACTATTGGTATCTAAACCATCATATTCTGAGGCACACTTCATAAATTCTTCCCATTGCAATGTGGAATTCTTCACAATTGTAATTGTGTTTCTGATATTTGAAACAGCTGATGCAATTTGCTTTAAGCCATCTTGAGCAACAAGATTGAAAATATGATTCAAACATCTCACATGAAAAAATGCCCCATCACATATTAAGGGTGATATCTTATTGAGCTTTAGTACTAACCCCTTAGCACATGAATCATTGGCTGATGCATTATCCAAAGTAAGTGCAAGCAATTTTCTATCAATGTTCCAGTCCAATATGCTATCATAAAATTTCTTGCACAAGTTTTTCCCTGAACGATGGCCCTCAGCATGCATAAACTTGATAATTCTTTTTTGCATGCACCAATTATCATCTACCCAATGCACAGTGATGCACATATAACCTTTATTTTGATTTGAGATCCACATGTCCATGGTTGTACTAAAGCAGCATGAAAGTGTTTTGAAGTACTCATATAATTTCTTCTTTTCCTCCATAAATATATTCAGCATATCTTTCCTAACAGTTATGCGACTTTTGATTGGAAAAGTAGGACGCAAGGACTTAATAAAATCCACAAAGTACTCATGCTCAACAATATTGAAGGGATACTCATGCATAATGATTGCCAAATAAAATTTCTTCAAGCTAATAGCCTCATCATACCTGTAAGTATCAACAGATGTAGTTCCACTGCCGCTCTCATCCTTTTTGAGGTTTAGAAGCTGCTGACCACTTTTGATTTGGTGCTTGTGGGATAAGTGATTCCAAAATACCGATGTGCCCCTACTGGTCTCACGACGAGATTTATAAGTGCACTTCTTGCACTTAGCCCACAGCTCCACAATCTCTGTTCCATCATCTTGTGCAATCTTTTTATCAAACTTGTCAAAATGCTGCCAAACCTGAGAACTACACTTCTTTGCTTTTTTAGCAAGAGGAACATCCGAAGCAGCAATAGTATCCTCTGTCAAATCCACTTCAACTCTTGGTGCCGATGTCGGGGCGATTGGAGCAAGCGCTTGTCGATTCTCGGCATCTCCTCCGTGTCCCTCCATGGGATGAGTTGGTTGTGATGTTTGCAAAGCTACTATACTTGCGCTGCTGCTACTTGCATATGATGACGAATCCATGACCTACATATTGTCCAAGCAGATAATGAATACTACATCATATATTTCAACTTCTCAGTCAGATAATGGATACTGCAAGGTCTTCTATCCAAGCACAGAACACAGAAATTAGGACGGATTATAACATGAATGCTCCATGGCTGTCTACCTCTATATATCTGAGTGCCACACAACATCTGCAGTGTGATGGATCATGATGTGATTATCATTTACTAAGTACTTGCACATATTTTTGTGAAATAAACCAATGAGAACAGTACTATCCTGCGTCCAAATTTGCAGATTGTGTGTTGTAAGTTGTAACCCTAATGGTGTATAATGATTATATGTTAATCAGTTTATTAGCTCAGAGACAAACACTGGCAGCATGTTTGCTACCCTGTATTGCCTTCAAGTTCTGAATGAAAAGTTCCATGGAAACACAGGACACCATGTGGATTCTAGCGGGAGTACTAATTAAAACTCAATACAAACTCTTTATCTGTTCACCGACCTTTTAGAAGATCTATGTGTGCTAGATGCACTATGCTGATTAGTGGTACTCAATAAGCTGCAATGTGGTTTCTGTATTTACAATGGCACTCAACAATGAGGTGAAAAGCAACCAATTTTTCATGAATACCTTTTGATTCTTCTTAGTCAAATGATGACAATAAATTTAACTAGACATGGGACAGAAGATTGAATTTACTCAACTACTAAATACAGGGTAAACTAAAAAAAATACTCTACTATTTTTTTTCATCACAGTAAATCCTTATCTTATATATCAATTCTGCCTCTGCATAGACCGGACGGCGAGGGATCGACTAAACAAGAAGAAAAACTCTTATCTGTGACAAGAAGAAAGACTTCCTCCTGTTGGTGTTGAACACGCGCTGTGCATTCCCTGCTTTCGCCAGTGCCAGAGAGCAGACCGCATCTCACTGGAGCAGGCGAGCCTAGTATCACTCCCATCCATGGTCTCCCATCCAAGCACAGAACACAGGAATCAGGAATTAATCTGCCAAAGAAGGGGATTTACGTGGGATTGGACGGGCCCGGCGGCGGCAGCGGGCACGGGCGCAGGGCTGGCGCTGGTGGCCGGGGGGGGGGGGGGGGGGGGGGCGTGAGGCAGCAGGCGGCGGCGAAGGCCGATGGGGGCTTGGTGCCCGCGGAGGCGGCGCGGTGGCCGCGAGGGAGCAGGGCCGGCGGCGGTGGAGCTGATGGGGGGCGCGAGGCCGGGCGGTGGCAAAGGCGACGGGGGAGACGGCCCGGCGTGAGGGAGCAGGGCCGGCGGCGGCGAGGCTGATGGGGGGCGCGACTCGCGAGGCCGAGCGGCGGCGGAGGCCGACGGGGGAGGCGGCCGCGGGCGCGAGGGATGGCGCTGGCGGCTGCGGGGGCGCGGGATCCGGTGGCGGCGGGCGCGGGGGAGCAGGGCCGGCGCTGGAGTGGATGGTGTCGTCGCTGTGTGCCTGTGTGTGGACTGGAGACAGAAAAGAAAATAGAGATGCAAAGTTAGGGTTAAGTTTATCCGGATATCCAAAAATTTATCCGGATAGTTTTCGACCGATTCTGAAATCTGCCGGATAATGCCTTTACCGTATTCGTATCCGTATCCGAGAAAAATTATCCGTTTCCGTTTCCGAATCCGAGATTATCTGAGAATTATCCGACCGATCCTATCCGTATCCGAAATTTCGAACAGTTAGCGGATAATATCCGAACCGTTTTCACCCCTATTCGAGACCTAACATTTTTGTATGTAAATAGGATTATGCATGCGTGCTGAGCCAGATGACACCTGGTGTGGGTTCAGGTGGGGAAGGGAGCGGTCTCGATCCAAAGAGTACTTGTTGTTCAATAAAGAATATGTTGAGAGAATTGGTCTTAGTGAATGATCTCTGTTAATCCTCTAGATGATTACACTGTTGTAGTACATATTTACACTATACAATGGGGTGCCTTTTGGCAAGAGTTGTGTCTCTTTAGGAGAGGACATGTCCCTCTGTTTGGTCAGTTTCCAGGGAGAATTTGATCACATGTTTATTATGTTGTAACACTCCTCCGGATTAATTGCCATCTGGTAATCAATCTTGAGTCATCACTTAGAAAAACTCCTCGAAAAACCCTGTGGAAAAATTTGAGGAGAAACCATTCTATAGATATGCCATTAAAACTTCTTTTAAAACCCAGTGCGAAATGTAAGGAGAAAATGATATGACATATATGTGAAATCTTCGTGAGAAAAACCTTGTAGAAGGAAAAACTCATGGAGAATTTTGGATGATTATAACCATTGGGTCATAATCTAGTATAACTTCTTCTAAAACCTTATAGGAAAATATGAGAAGTTATTATATATCATTAATATCTCCTCAAAAACCCCTATGGGGAAAATAGAGATATGATATATTTATTTATTTACGATGTTATATTGTCTCATTAAAAACCTCTATTAAAGAGGGAAAAAGAGTATAATATTTGCTTTGGACAGGTTTAGTCTTGGAGATTTACTCCCCCTGACTCTTGCAAATCACGGAGTCGTCACATACCAATTCGTTTAATACATTTCTGAAAAGTGGAAGTTGGTAAGGACTTAGTAAACAAGTCTGCGAGATTATCGTAGGATTTAGTTTGCAAGATACTAATTTCCCCATTTTCTTGTAATTGATGTGGGAAAAATAATTTTGGGGCAATATGCTTGATGATATTGCTCTTTATATAACATGTATGCATTTGAACAACACAAGTAGTATTATCTTCATAGATAATGGTAGGTGATTCAATAGAACCAATACCACATGATTGTTGGATGTGGTTAATCACTCTGCGAAGCCATACATATTCACGTGATGCTTCATATAAGACAATTATCTTAGAATGATTAGTGGATGTAGCCACTAGAGTCTGTTTAGAAGACTTCCATGAGATGGCTATTCCATTATGTAAGAATGCAAAGCTGGTTTGTGATCTGGTATTGTGGGGATCTGATAGGTAGCCAGCGTCAGTATATCCTATGAGATCCATGTTTTTGTTTTTACTAAAAAACAAACCGAGATCTTGGGTGCCTTGGAGATATCAAAGGATATTCTTCACTCCCGTCCAATGGCGTTTAGTTGGAGCTACGCTATGTCTAGCTAGTAGATTTACCGCAAATGCAATATCCGATCGGGTGCAATTTGCAAGGTACATTAGCGCTCCAATAGCACTGAGATACGGAACCTCAGGTCCCAGTATCTCTTCACCTTCATCTCGAGGTCTAAAATGATCTTTCTCCCTGTCAAGAGATCGAACTATCATTGGGGTTTTCGATGGATATAACTTGTCCATATTGAATTTCTCTAATATTTTCTGGACGTAGGCGGCTTGATATATAATTATGCCTTTTGGAAGGTGCTCAAGTTGAATACCTAATCAAAATTTGGTTTTACCCAAATCCTTCATCTCAAACTCCGTCATTAGATGATTACGTGCCTCATCTATATCTTGTGCGTTGCCAATGATATTTAGATCATCAACATACACTGAGATTATACAGAATCCTGTTGAGAACTTCTTGATGAATACACATGGGCAATCATCATTGTTGGAGTACTCTTTTTTTAAAAAGAAACTCACTTAGTTGGTTGTACCATATTTTTCCCGCCTGCTTCAAGCCATATAATGACTTGTTAAGCTTTACACAATATATATTGCGATTTGCGTTTGGATTCGGAATTTGGATTCCATCGAGAACCTTCATGTATATGTCCAAATCAAGTGACCCATAAAGATATGCGGTTACTACATCCATCAACTGCAAAGATAGATGATTTTGTATAGCCAGAGATATTAGATATCGGAAAGTGATTCCACTCATCATTGGAGAATATGTTTCATTGAAATCAATGCCGAGTCTCTGCGTGAACCCTTGTGCTACAAGCCTTACTTTATATCTCATCACCTCATTGTTTTCATTCTGTTTTCGGACGAAAACCCATTTGAATCCGATAGGGAATGTTTTGGGAGGTGTTGGTATCACTTTTGTGAATACCTTTCTTTTCATAAACGAGGCAATTTCCGCTTAGATTGCTTCCTTCCATTGATTCTAGTCCGAGCGCTTTCTGCACTCTGCCATGGTCTTGGGATCTGGATCGTTTTGAAGGTTACTTGCAATCATTGCAGAAAAATAGTTGTCGACAATTGTAGTCTTTCTATCATATGATTCTCCAGAATCAATATAATTTGTGGAAATTTCATGGACCCCTGTTGACTCATTGTTATTTCCCAAAACATTTGGGTCAGGGTTTTCCGATGTCCCACATCAGTAATAGAGTGCACTGTTGATCTGGGTTCGTAGATCCTGAGGCTTTCATCAACTTGACGTTGATCTGCATTTACTGTGTCAGAAGATTTATTCTTCTGTTTCCTTTGTCGCTTGCAAGAAGCTGTATCCGCTTTGGGTGCCGTACTTCTCCCCTTCTTATTTTGAACTAGGAGTTGAGTAGTTCTCGATGGTATCTCTACTCTTTCTAGCACATTTCTGGCAGGATTATAGGATTTTGTGACACCTCTATAATCAGTAAATGCATCTGACAGGTTATTTGCAATATTTGGTAAATAAATAATCTTTTGAACTTGAAGTTCAGTTTCTTGAGTACATGGATCTAATGCTGAAATGCCTTGAGCATTCCAATCAATTTCCGGGCATTCTTTTTGGTACTTGAAATCTCCCCCTAATGCCGGGAAATGTTCTTCATTGAAGATATAGTCAGCGTACCAGGCAGTAAACAGGTTCCCTGTAAGGGGCTCAAGGTATTTTATGATTGACAGAGATTTATATCCCACATAGATACCGAGTTTCCTGTGTGGGCCCATAACAGTACGCTGCGGTGGTGAGATCGGTACGTATATAGCGCAACCAAACTTCCGCAGATGGGAAATATCTAGTGGATTTCCACGCTATTAGTTGTAGGGGGAGTTGCTAGGGTAAGCAGTTGGACGCAATTGTATTAAGTTAGCAGCGCATAAAACTGCATGACCCCAACAAGATGTTGGTAAATTGCAATTTTGCAACAATAGTCTTGCTATGAGCTTTATTCTCTTAATAAGAGATTCAGCTAAACCATTTTACGTGTGAACATATGGAACAGAGTGCTGAACTTGAATTCCGAGGGCCATACAATAATCATTGAAGGCACGAGATGAGAATTCAGTAGCATTATCCATTCGAATTGATTGAATTCGATGTTCAGGATGATGTGCTCGCAATTTAATAATTTGAGCAATCAATTTGTCAAATGCATGGTTTCGTATGGATAAAAGACATATGTGTGACCATCGTGTATATGCGTCAATTAAAACCATAAAGTACCTGAACGGTCTACTTAGTGGTTGTATAGGAGCATATATATCACCTTGAATAAGTTCAAGGAATTTTAGTGGCTCAACTCTGATCTTAAGGTAAGAGGGACTTAAAATCAATTTCCCAGTGGCACATGAGGTGCACATAAAATCCAAAGATTGTGGGAATTTGTTGCTCTTAAAAACATGACCAATTGAATTGCTGATAATTTTCCGCATCATCCCTATACCAGGATGGCCAAGGCGATCATGTCAAGTATAGAATGTGTAAACATTCTGGAAAATTACCTTATATGCAATATGTTGTACGGACTTGATGTACGTGTAGTACAATCTAGAAGATAAAGATGGAATTTTTTCAAGCACTTATTTGCCATATCCGTTGTTTTTAGTTAAGAGGAGATATTCCTCTTTGTTATCATCTTGGGTTTCGATATGAAAACCATTCTAACAGATATCTCTATAACTCAATAGGGTACGAGTAGAATCGGGATACAATAATGCATCCTCGATTGTCAATTGAGTATCCATTGGGAGCGTGATAGAGGCACGACCAAAGCCAACTATCGTTGCATCGCGTCCAGCGATTGTTAAAACACTTCCTTGTCTCTTTGTAAGAATCAAGAAATATTTTGTGTCCCGAAATATAGAGTTTGTAGTTCCACTGTCCACAAGGCATAATTCCTCTTCTATTGGATTGAATCCTATAAATCTATATATAGAAAGAAGAATTTGATATGAAATTCTTGTCAGATATATAGACTATGTACAAACATTTATTCAACACTGAATATGTTCGGTACATTATTGTAGCATACTAGCTTACAATATAGATGACAACTTAGTATTATTACAATACATACTAGAACATAATTAACATAGTATGTATGTTATTGGAAGACTATATAAGGTCTCCAGACAGATCTTGTGAAGCAAACTCCACAAGCATGTCATTAGTGGTCATGGGTCCACCCTGCTGAGGTGGGGCCACAATGCTCTTGAGTTTCTCTAGAAACTTCTGAGAACAGCTTGCTCCACCGGTGTTGTCGATTTGGAGGTTGAAGTGTGATTCAATCATCTCATCTTGAGCAAGCTTGCCTTTGGCCACAGATTGAAGGTATAAGTTGATAAGATGTTTGGAGATACGACATTTCTTAGTTGTATGGCTATGATAGCCACACTTCTGACAAATGTCAGATTTATTTTTGTTCTTGAAATTGCCTATTCTCTTTTGGAATCCACGAGATCTTTGCTTCCTGTTGCGTTTGCGTTTACCCCTGAAGTTCTTTGGATGGTTTCTATTACCATCGAACTTTGGTTTATTCTGATCATGTATATTCGCATGTACTTAGGCAAGGGTGCCACCCCAAGAGGGCATTGCTGATTATTCCTTAAAAGGAGTTCATCACGCTTTTCAGCCTGAGTTATTACGTGCATCAGATCAGAATAAGTTTGTTAATTTGCAGCACGCCATTGGTGCTGTAAGATCCGGTCTGTGGGGAGCATGGTAGAGAGTATCTTCTCTATCTTCTCCGCATCAGTGGGTTCTTTTTCACAAAACTGCAACTTTGAGCAAATGTTATGAAAGGCATGATTATACACTCTGACTGTTTTGAAATCTTGTAGCCGGAGATGTGCCCATTCATAGTTAGCCTCTGGGAGTATCACAGCTTTCTGCTGTTCATACCTATTCTTGAGGGCTAACCATAGGTTTCATGGATTCTCCTCGTAGAGATACTCCGCCTTTAAATCTGGATGTATATGGTTTTTTATAATATATATAAGACAGTATACATCACATTAGGAGCAAAATTAGGCGGAGCTTCTTCTTCAGGAGGATCAAATATCACTATTAACATACTCTGAGTGGCTAGGCTGACCTTGACATCCATAGCCCATGTAGGGTAGTTGTGGCCATCAAAAGCGAGAATCTAAAACTCTTTGGCGGCCATCTTAGTCCTATATAAGAAATACCATGAATTGATTAATTTACAAGGAGTAAATTAATTTTGTATGGTAATAGTTGTAATAATATGCAAATAACTAAATACAAAATGTGTCTTGCATCCATAATAGCGTAGACCTCAAGTATGGAATATAACCCTATGGACGAGGTGTGTCGTTGCTAATGGCATAGTCTACAAAAATTTATAGTAGATGCCTTAGTCTCCATAGCTTTGAGTTATATTCATGTATATCAAAAATCATGTCTTGGTGGTAAACACCAAATTTTTTAAATGAGCTGCCTCGTTAATTGGGCATAATCTACAAAAATTGTATAGATGCCAAAAAGCATAATCTACAAAAGGTTGTAGTAGATACCAAAAAGGCATAGTCCATAAGTGTGTTGTAGTAGATACCGTTGACATAATCCACAAAGTATTGTAGTAGATGTCGGTGGTATAATCTATAAATATTTTGTAGTAGTTGCCATTATCATGATTTTCAAACAAATAGAGGAATTTCTGTAGGATATTATGCATATGAATTCCAATGGAATTAAGTAAAATAACTTAATTAATGGGAATTCAAAATTTAAATTGCAAAAATTAATAATTTGCAAAATTTAAACATGGTTGATAATTAAATTGCGAGGAAATAAATTACTGCAATAAAAATAATAGTCCCAACTATGTAAAATGTTATTAGAAATGCACATGGACATCCTCTTTGAATATTTACATAAAATCCAGTACTCATAGGGTCTGGATTGTAATTATAATAAAACTATTACAATTAAAAACAAGTACAAGGACTCAATCATAAAAACATAGGGTGTTTCTGCAAAAAACACACAACCTGGGCCTAGGCCTAGGCGGCCTTTCGGCCTCTTTTCCTCGCGCGCACAAGGGGGACGGGGAGATGGGCGCGGTAGCCGGCCCACGAGGGGGCCGAAAAGGGTTGGGGGGAGGGGGCCAAACCCTAGCCGCCGCCACCTTCCCCCTGGTATAGCCGCCGCAGCCACCATTTGTGGGGCGCGGCTCCTCCAACCGGCGCGGCCAGCCAACACTGCCGCCGGCGAGGAGCTGCCTGAAGCCATTGGAGTTCTTGGGTGCCAGCATCGGACGGAAGAGGCCAGGGCGGTGGTTCGCCGCGGCGTCGGCGTGGACTCGCTGGCGGTAGAGGGGGCGAGCTCCACGCTGAGCCGCCATCGTCCTTCATTGTTCGGTGACTTAGGTCGCCGTCACTCCGCGCAAGGTGCCGCGGCGAGCGCACAGCGCCGACATAGAGGAGTCGTGATGGGCGGTGCGACGGAGGAGGCTTGTGCGCGGGGTACCGTCACTCTGCGCGAGGTGCCGCCAGCGACGCGCACAGAGGCCGGCACAGATGAGTCGGCACGACGGAGAAGGTCGTGCGTCCCTGCTGCCGCACCCGTGCGCGGGCCGTAGGGGTTGGAGGGCGAACCCCGTGCTCCGTCCACGGCCGTCGGCGTGCCGACGTCAATCTGTGGCCGGTGGAGATGTAGTTGCCATGTGGGGGTGGTGGTGGTGCCGCAACGGAGGCTTCATTGCGGGCGTGGACGGCATCAACAGTGTCCACGTCAGCCTGCACAGTGGCGGTTTCCATGGTCGGCTGCACCACCACCTGTGCCACACTAGATCGGTGGCGTCTCAGCGCGGCTTCAACCCGTCGGTGAGCCTAGCGGTTTCTATTTTCTCCGGACCTGCCTCTAGGGCGTCTACGGAGGAGACGGCATAGATGCTCGCCAAGGGTTTCAACGGAAGAGAGAACACCGTGTATTGCTACACGGGGTTGTCACACCCTGAGTTTAGCCACACTAAATATTACCTGTGAAAAATACCCAAGAAAATAAATTTAAAAAGGCTAGAGGAATTAATTGATGGTGTAAAATGCAAAATAATAAATTATCGTGGCGGAGAATATTTTTCTTGTATTCTCTGTGCCAAAATATATTAACTGGATTTTTAGTGGAATTTACAGAGCACAAGAACTATTTTTAATAAATCAAATACGCTTATCGGAATTTAAATCGTCCTGGAAATCTTTTTCCTTCTTCCTTTCTCTTTTTCTCTCTCTGGGTTGCCGGCCCGTTCCTGTGCCGCTTTTCCCCACGCATCGCAAGCCGGGTCCTTTTTCCCTCCCCGGCTCTGCGCCCTCATTCGTGCCCGTGCTCGTGCCCGTGCTCGCGTGCCTGTGCTCGTGCCCGTGCCCGCGTGCCCGTGCCCGCGTGCTTGTGCCCGTGCCCGCGCCCGCGTGCCCGCGCCCCTTGCTCGTGCCCGCGTGCCCGCGCCCCTTGCTCGCGCCCCGCGCCCACGCACCACCCGCTGACAGGCCGGGCCCGCCTGTCAGCAGCATCTTCCTCCTCCGTCCGAATCGGGCGGAGGGGAAATTCCCCGGAGCCGTCCGATCCGGCGCCGCCTCCCGCCTCATCCCGCGCTCTCCACTCGTCCAAACGGTCGTGGACCGAGTCCGCCCCACTCCCCCGAGTTCTCCGGCGTCCACGTCCCCTCTCTCCCGTGAACCTCGCACACGATGGCCACGCCGCCGTCCACTCTCCCGTGCACGATTGGAGCCGTTCGGCTCGTTCTCTCCCGGCCGACTGTATAAAAACCATCTCACCCTCTCCTCCATCTTTTCCCCAACACGCCGAGCTTTCCAGTGCCCCAGAGCCCCTCGCCACCGCGCACCCGAGCTCCACCGCTTTTTCGTCGCCTCCGGCCGCTCGCCGCCGTCGGACGCCGTCAGGCTGCTCCGCCACCGCCAGCACCTCCGCCGCGCCGCGCCGCACCTCGGCCGCCACCCCGTTGAAGCCGAATCTCGCCGGACCGCTTCGCCCGCGCGCTCGGTGAGTATCGGCCCTCCGTTTCCTCCTCGGCCGGTGATTTCCGCCGCGCCGTGTCTTCATTCTCCGCTCTAACTCCTCTCCCGTCCTCCTCATCCTCCAGGACACCTCGGCATTCGCCTCTCGCCCGTTCCCCGCCGTCGGAGCTCCGTCGCCGACGTCGTCCCGAGGCCGCCGCCGCTTTTTCGTCGCCACCGTCGTCTTCGCGCCGTCGCGAGCCGCCGGTGAGAACCCCCTCCGTTTTCCCGTTCCTTTCCGCCCTCCATGTGGTCGCCGCCGCGCCGGGTGGTCGCCGTCGTCGACCATCGGGTCGCGTGCGCGCCGCCGCCTCCCGCTCGGGACGGCTGGCTTTGGCCGCCGCTCCCCGGGGCCGTCCGATCTGCCGGGTGGCAGATCGGGGCCGCCCGCTCGCTCCGCCGTGGTTGCCCGTGGTGGTGCCACGTGGTTCGCCCGCCCCTGTGCGCCGTCGCCTCCCTCCGGTGACGTCATTAATCGGTTAATGCGCTTTAAATCGCTGGTTAATTATATTTGCACTGATAATAGCAGTAAAACTTCAATAAATCATAACTATTTCATTCGAACTCCGATTAAGTCCATTCAAATTTCATTAAATCCAGAAAAATGCCAAGAATCCATTAAAAATACTTCCAGCCCATGTTTGTTGACCCCCATGTACTGTTTTTGATTGTTTATGCATTATTTGTTGTAGAATCCGACGCCGGTAATTCTCCTGTGTTCTACGAGATCGTAGCCGAATACCTTGAGCCGGAGCAAGGCAAGTCGCACTGATACTTTGATCAATTTGTACCCATTTTTCGCTAAATTGCTTTGTTTACTTAAATAAACTGCATTATTTTAATGATTCATGTGGATGGGTATTGCCTATACAATGTTAGGACTCAGCCTTAGTTTTGATAACTAAATCCTTGTCACCTGGGTAATAATATGAGTAGATTATAATCCCTAGGATGCTTAGCCATGCTTAGCAACATAGCTCACCTGGGAATTAAATTATTTCTTTTATATGACCCGACTCAATGTCGGAAAAAGGGAACCTTGGTTAGGTTGTTGTTAAATTCCTAAAATTTTGACCTAAATGGTGGGCTGTGGGTGATTGGTTTTGCTTGTCACACCCATGGCAATTAAGGACCGGTTCGCGGGAACCACTTGGGCAACTTCCCGTACTTGCCACAAGCCAGCGTGGGCAACGGCTGGGCTTGAAGCGTTTCTTCTCCCTCTCCTAGGCACCGAAGAAGAGGGTGGGCGTGATGGAGTTGGGTCGGCCCGGGGTAGGGTTGATCGGCTGCCGGATTCACCGTGGTGCAAGGGGGGTAGCCTGGCCAATATGGCGTGCCCTGTCGGCAGGTGCAACCTCAGCGTGGTGTGGATGGTTAGGGAGGGGTTTCGTGAATGGTCCTGTCACAGCCTCGCACGGGACATAGTGGTGATGTACTGGCACACGGGAACGTGTGTGGGGGCTGTGTCTTGTGGGTACAGTTGTACATCTCTGATCAGAGTAAAACTATTCGAATAGCCGCACCCGCGGTTATGGGCACATTGGCCAAGACTCACCGTGATTAGTCTCACCCTAGATAATTAATCTTGGTTTTATCAAACTGGTGTGTGGAAGGTGTTGAGTCCGGTCAGCGTGGTTGAGCTGACTGGGGTGACCGGTTAGCGTGGTGTAACGCTAAGTCGGTGGAGACTGGTGAGTGCGGTGTAACTCTACATCAGTTACGCCTGGTGGTCGTGGTGTAACTTCCATCAGCGCGGCCTGGTCAAACGTGGTTTAGCGTTGGTCGGAAAAAGCTGGTCAGCGTGGTACGTTGTCCGGTGGTGACTGGTTAACGTGGTGTAGCGTTAATCAGTGGAGTCCGGGTAACGTGGTGTAACGGTACCCGGAGGTGTCTGGTGAACGTGGTGTAGCGTTCATCAGTGGAGACTGGTTGACGTGGTTTAGCGTCAATCGGTTGGGAATGGTTGGGCCTGGTTAACGTGGTGTAACGTTAATCAGTGGAAGTTAATATTGTTAGGTAAATCAACTTTTTATGGTTTGCGAACTACTTCCCTTTGCAACTGCTTTTCCGCAAATAAACCCTATCCCATCTTTGTACCCTGTGCATATGCATACTTGTGGGTGTGATTTGTTGAGTACTGTGGGTGGTACTCAGCCTTGCTCCAATTTTCCCCAGTGATGGAGAACGTGTCAGATGAAGATCATCCTGAGGATTAGGCTGGCTCTGCCGTCAAGGTGCCTGTGGGATGGAAGCGGCTGTTTGGCCAGATGTTTATAGACTTCGTTTTACCTTTTTCCGCTGCATTTATGTAATATACATTTTACTCTGTTTGTAAGACACTCTGTGTGGCAACTTGGTTGTGTACCCTGGCTTTCCTGGGCAGGGATTTATTACACATTAATGGAGGTCAGAATTTCGGTGTGACATTTCTGGGCGTTAACAAAGTAATGGTATCAGAGCCGGAGCTTGACCGTAGGACCAGCCAAATTGGAAACCCTAAAACCCTTTGAACATTCCCAACCATTTGCATATGCTTCTCACATTTGGAGTTGTTTTGGGGAAAGTGGAAACTATTTCAGGTGTGTGTGTGTCATCTGGCGTTGACTCGGAAAGGTTACAATCTGGGGTTAGAAGAGGTTGGTCATTCATGGGTGTTGTAATGGGTACAGTTGTTGGAAACATGGTTTTCTTGGAAAGTTTGATTTACAATGCATACAATCTCTTTCTTTGTGATTGAATTCTTATGGTGAAGTCTGTCATTTGGATATTATATTTGTTTTTCGGCAGTGGTATTTTGTCGGCCCCAAAAATTTGTTTATTCCCACAAAATGTTTTACTGCATTAAAACCGTATGTGTGTCCCATTATATATATTGGTTTTACTTAGTATTGGATACGGAGCATACATTGATTCCATCCATTGTCTTCCTCTCCCTATATGGGATCGGCAAACTCCCCACCAAGCGTTGTACCGGACATGGGCTTGCGATAGGGTCGCAGCTGGCGGGATGCTGCGCTTCGAGGCTTGGGGTCCACGGGCCCGTGCCCGCAGAAGTCCCCCAGCAGTGGGGGCTTCCTTGAAGGGGTGCGCTACGCCCGGGTTCGCTTGAGTTTCCGGCGCGCTGTTCCGCCTGCTGGCGGTACGAGGTTGGGCGGAACGTCGTTCATCCGCTAGGCCGCGGCTGTTTCCGCTGTTTGGCGCGTGCGTCGGCAGCCTCTCCAACCACCTCGCCAAAGAGAACTTTCTCCCGTTCCGGTCCCCTGCGGACCCGCCCGCCTCCGTCCTTCCAGCTGGCGAGGGACTCCAGCCCACCTCGGCCTGCGGCCGGCGATGACAATGGCGTCTGGCCTACACACGCCCCTGGTCGTCGCTGCTCATGACTTCAGGGGCGACGACCAAGCAGGATGGAAAAGGGCAAGAAACGCCAAGCTGGTGGAGGCCCAAAAACGCACAATTGACCAACGGCTGAAGAAGGAGGCGTCTTCCTGGGTGGAAGCTTAGAGGGGGACTGGGCGTCAGGCGAGGAGGGGGTGCGGAGATCGGGATCCGGGGGCTGGACTCGGAGGAAGGAGAGGACACGTTCCCGGGCTGGCGTGCGGTATTCAAGGGTTGCGCTCCGCAGGAGGGGGGGGCCGGGGGGCGCGCAGCGGCGAGGACAGGCCACCAGCAGTGGCGACACCCCTGCCTTAGCACCCGCCCCTCCAGCGCTGCCCACCCAGACTCACTCTAGCACCCCCGGTCGTGGCTCTGGACTGGGGTCGGGCGAGCTCCGGGGGGGGAGGTGTTCGAGTGCTTCGGCGCGCCGGCAGATGGTCCTCGGGCCGGACACCAGTAATCCATGAGTTCATCTTCATACGGCGGACAGCAGCTCCTATCAGCCGGTCCCGGACGGCCGGTAGCGAGGCCGAGTTTTTCGGCCCACGGAAGTGTGGATTATGTGGGGGGATCGGACCGCACAGACAGACGAGGCCCGGAGACGGAGTGGACGCCGGAGGGTAATAGAAACTTCGGAATGACGTACGAAGCCGCTCGGAGATAGGACGCCCCAACCTTGAGCTTAGCCGTTTATCTTAGGTGTGATTTCCTGTTAGTTGTAATGTAGGAGATGTCTTGTTTTTGTGGGGGTCGTGGTGGGCATCGTCTGTTGGATGTTCGCCGAGTTAGGAGTTGACCTGTTTTCCTGATGTTTCCAACCAAGAAGTTTAGTTAATTAATTCAAGTCACTCTCTGATTAATTCATCACCTGCCCTGTCTTCTTAGACCATCTTTTTTCTCCTCCCTGTCCCTCTGCTACTCCCTGCTTCCTTTGCTCCTCCGGCTTCCGATTGGTGAATCACAAGGACAAAGGTGGTCTATCTTCAAGATCCCTGCGTGTTGCATCAATGAAGCAGCTTGAATCAAGTCGCAGCGAGCACTGTAGGAAAGGTGGAACAAAGCCAGAAAGGAAAAACAGGAGGTATCTCCATCAAGTAAGCGAATCACAGGGATGTGTTCCTCAGAGGACTATAGCTAGGGATGCCACCAAAAGGGAAATTGAATTTAGGATTGATCTGGCCCTGGAACAGCGCCAAAATAACAAGAGCCTTTACCGAATGGACAGGGAATTTGAGTGGAGGCATGACGAGCGGCAGACAGTTGATTGAGCGCTACTACAGAAGGGTACTACATTCCGCCAAGCACATCACCGTTGGGGAGCACAGTCTCTGATGTGCGAAAGAATAGACAAGACAAACGGATGTGCGTGGATTAATTGCGCACTAACGATGTCCCATCAAGAAACAAGTACGCACCTTGCCGGAGGTTGATGATCTGTTCGGACGGTTCAATTGGAGGGTGCACCGTCGTTTCTAAGATAGATTGCGATCAGGCTTTCATCAACTCAGAATTCGAAAGAGGATATGCAATTCAACTGAGACGAGCCTTCACCAGACCAAACGATACGAGTCTGTGGTTGTTCGATGAGTGCGACTCGTTATGTCTTTGGACTAGCCAATGCACCGCCTTCTTGGCCAATCGAATCGATGAACAAGGATTTAATGGAGTTCCTGGACAAGTTTCTTGGTGTTCATCGACGACATCTTGTTTTCCCCGCTCGATAGTCACAGGAGCTGAGTGTCAGTGAGCACATGTTCCCGCGGTTTAGTGCTTGGAAAGTTTGGAGAAGGTGGCCCCCATGTTATACCGCCCGTCTCAGCAAGTGGGGACTTCCTGGCTGAGGAGGATTCCATCGCCTTGAAGTTAGGCGGCCGCCTCACTCCCGCTCATCAGGGAGTTGCCGGTGGAGATATCCACACTAGAGAGGCAGACCCAGAAACGTGGGCAATGTCGCGTCCACCAATTGGTAAACGCTGCTAGACCGAACGGAAGGTGAAGCGGTGGACTTTGGCTAGGGTAATCACTACCCTTTGCGTTCAATCGAGAATTCTTCGAGGCGGTGAGGGGATAATTTTTTGCAGACTATCGATATCTACTACTGAAGAAAATGACGTTTGTCTGGATCCGATGTGTCATGCTTCGAAAGAACTCAGACAAGTTGTTCAGCGGTTCTGATCTTACTTGATCCTCAGAAGGATTAACAAAGTGTACTGTGATGCATCCGGCCAGGGCTAGGGTGGCGTGTTGATGCAGAAGGGCAGGGTTGTAGTATGATCGGGTAGTTAGCCTGGAGAGCCATTACCCAACACAGACTGGAATTTGGCGCGTGGTCATGCTTTGAGATTTGGCGCGATTACCTGCGTCCGCAGTGAGATTTACGGACCACAGAGTTCTGAAGGAACATATTCACCCAGCCTGATCTGAACCTTCCGCAGAGAGGTGGCTGGAGTGGATAAAGGGATTATGAGTGGGGATACATTCCATGCCGGGAAAGCACGTCGTGGCAGACGCTTGAGCAGGAAAAGTTACTGACGCCGTCGAGGGCAGAGGCAATGTCAAGGAAATTGCAGCAGGAATTTGAACGCTTGATCTGGGCATTGTTGCAACAGGATCATGGCAGCCCTAGAAAGGCTCACCCGCTTTGTTGATCAAGTTCGCCGCGGCAAAGCGAACGATCCAGATTGCAAGACTAAAAGAACTGAGAGTGGAAAAGCCAGGTTTTATTGAGACGAGAACGGACGGTCTGATGTGGGACGTTTAGTGCGTTTCCAGAGACAAAGAACTCAGGGACCTAATACTCCGGGAAAGCGCCAAGACGCATACTGCTTCACCCAGGTAAGCACCAAGATGTACCAAGACCTTAGAACAAGTTTGGTGGAGAATGAGAGGGGAATCCCGAGTTTTGGGGGCGCTTTGTGATGTGGTCAGGAGTCAAGGCGAACACGAACGACCGCTGCGGGACTGCTCAGCCATCAAGGTCCCAGAGTGGAAGTGGGAATAGACGGGATGGATTTTATCAACCGGGTTCACCGGACATCGTCGCGGGTATGACTCCAATGGGTATCGTGGATGACTTACCAAGTTGCGACATTTCATTCCGGTGCATACAGACATACTCGGTAAGAAACTGGCAGACTGTCATGGCTCGCATAAATGGTTTAACACGGAGTACGCAAGACAGATTGTCTGATCGTGTAGCTAGTTTCACTTCCAAGTTTTGGCAGAAGTTACAAGCAAACTGGAAGCGACTGACTTCGCACGGCATAGTCCCACAACCAGATGGGTCAGACTGAAAGAGTTCATCGATTGGAAGCATGTTGAGCGGCCTGCGCCAAGCACTTCAGGAGGACAATGGATCAAGAGCTTACCATAGCACAGGATTATTCGCATTACAATACAGCTACAGGCAGGTGCAGATGGCAGCTGTGTGAAGGCCTCTGAGATGCAGGAAGTGCGGCACACCCCTTTTCTGGGATCTCAGGACAGGTGAACGTGCAGTTCGGAACCGACGCGGAGTCGTCCAAAGAGGCAGGAAATAGGATAGGGGTGGCGTATAATAGCGAGAGCGTTGTGAAGACGGTCAATCCAGACAGAAAGCTATGCTGACCAAGCCGTCAGCCGAGACTTAAGCTCGAGGAAGGGAGAACGTGTACGCTTCGGTACCACCGCCTCGCGGTGATACAACAGGTTCGAACCCAAAGGGAAGCTAGCACCCTCCCCGCTTCGTGGGACCTTTTACCAAGTGCTGCGTAAGGGAAGTGTTAAATACTTTGAGGCCTCCCAGCTTCCAGTGGCAGGCATAAGGCACGATGTGTTCCCGAACGTGTCACAACTGAAAGTGGGTTTTAGCATCCCAGCCGAACAACAGATCGGGCGATCGAGATCCAGGAATGTACATCACCTATGTGGGAGAAGCAATACGAGTTCTATGAAATCAAGTGAGAGAAACACCTAGGATCCGGGTAATCAGATTCCTGGCAAGGTACAAAGTGGGGAGCCAACCATTCAGAGGAGGAAGCCACTGGGAGCAAGAAGACAAATGAAGCTCCGCCTATCCCACCTCTTGGCAGCACCTCGAAATCTCGGGGACGAGATTCTGTTAAGGGGTAGGTTTCTGTCACACGCTGAGTTTAGCCACACTAATATTCCTGTGAAAATACCAAGAAATAAATTTAAAAAGGCTAGAGGAATTATTGATGGTGTAAAATGCAAAATTAATATCGTCGGCGGCATAGTTTTTCTTTGTATCCTGCTGACCAACAATACATTAACTGATTTTTCGTGTGATTTACAGGGACAAGACTATTTTTAATAAATCAAATACGCTTTCGGACTTTGAATCGTCCTGAATCTTTTTCCTTCTTTCTTTCTCTTTTTTCTCGCTGGGGTTCGGCCGTTCTTGTGGTTTTTTTGCCCCCACGGCGCAAGCCGGGGCTCTTCCCTCCCTCTTGCCACCGGGCCGTGTGCCGTGTCGCGTGCCCTCGGCGGGTGCCCGCTGCCCGTCCTACGCGTGCTTTGCCCGTGTCCTTGGCCCAGTGCCCGCGCCTGCTCGTGCCCGCGTGCCGGCGCCAGTGCCGCCGTGGCCTACCACCACCCGCTTGAAGCGCGGGCACGCTGTCAGCAGCATCTTCCTCCCTGTCCGAATCGGGAAATCTCCCGGACCGCCGATCCGGCGCCGCCTCCCGCCTCATCCGCGCTCTCACAACTCGTCCAGAACGGTCGCGGACCGAGTCGCCCCCTCCCCCGAGTTCTCCGGCGTCACGTCCCCTCTCTCCCCGGAACCAGTCGCACACGATGGCCACGCCGCGTCATCTCTCGTGGCGATTGGAGCCGTTGGCCTCGTTCTCGTCCTCGGGCGACGTAATCGCAAAGAACGCATCCCCCCCTCGCCTCGATCTTTCGCAGAACGCGGAGCTGTTCCAGTGCCCAGGCCCTTCGCCGACGGCCGGCCGGAGCTCCACCGCTTTTTCGCGACTTCGGCGCCGCTCGCCGCCGTTACCGGACGCCGTCAGGCTGCTCCGCCACCGCAGACCTCCGCGCGCCGCGGCACCTCGGCCCCGCACCCGTTGATAGCCGAATCTCCGCCGGACTCGCTTCGCCGCGCGCTTCCGGTGAGTATGCCTCCGTTCCTCTCGCGGGTGATTCCGCCGGCGCGTGTCTCATCTCGCGTCCTACCTCCTCTCCCGTCCTCCTCACCTCCAGGACCTCGGTCCATTCGCTTCGCCCGTTCCGCCGTCGGAGCTCCGTCCGCCGACGTCTTCCGAGGCCGCGGCGCTTTTTCCGTCGCCGCATGTCGTCGTCGCGCGTCCGAGCGCGTGAGACCCCGTTTTCCCGTCCTTCCGCTCCATGTGGTGGCCGCGCCCCGGGTGGGTCGCCGGCGCGACCATCGGGTCGCGTTGCGCGGGCGCCGGCTCCCGCTCGGCCGACTGGCTATTGGCCGCTCGGGGCGATCGATCTGGCCGCGTGGCGATCGGGCCGCCCGCGCAGGTCGCGCCGGCGTGGTTGCCGCCGTGTGCCACGTGGTCTGCCCGCCCCTGTGCGCTTCGTCCCTCGGTTCGTCATTATCGGTTGATGCGCTTTAAAATGCCGTGGTATAATTATATTGACACTGAATAATAGCAGAAACTTCTTAATCGATAACTATTGGAGACTCATCGAACTCCGATTAAGTCCATCAACATTTCATAAATCCCGATTAAATGCAAGAATCCATTAAAAATACTTCCAGCCCATGCTGTTGACCCCATGTTTACTGTTTTTTTTGATTGTTTATGCATTATTTGTTGTAGATGAAGTGGTC
>RYFJ01002626.1:0-32500 GCA_003991445.1 Oryza meyeriana var. granulata
TGGCATGCGATCAGGACTGAGTTGAAAAACTCATTAGCCGTCGGTGCTAACTAACACAGAGCCGATGAGGTCAAACAGATATGCCTCATGAGAGCCTCATTCGCAAAACATATAGTTGGGTATCTACTTTATCACCAGTCTCGCAGGAATATCCTTAACACAGATCCACAGCTGAGTCTTCATTAAAATCTAGAGATGCAAGCCACACATCTCGAATACCACCCGACCACGCCGTGGATTTATTTCATAAAAGCTTGGTATCCGGCCCATACCACCGACATTGCCTACAGTGCCCAATGACAGCAACTCAATATTCCAGCCAAACATAACGCTGAAGAAGTCAACTTCTTGAGTAGGTGCCACTACTCGGAAGACTAACTCAAACATTCCCACTGACATCGCACGTGAGGAGTCTCAAACCTATATGAGGGGACACCACTTGGAAAGACTATCAAACCCCTTTCCATCACCCTGCGCAACACCACTGGCGACTAAACGGAGTCTCCAATAATACAAGTAGAATCCGTACTCCGGCACAAAACTAATACAGCACACATTCGGACTGACCAGTGAAGTCCGAAGAGTCTATCATCACGAAGAGTTCCCCCTGCCCTTTCGGCGCAAGACTAATAATCACAATGACTATGTCCCGAGACTTCGACATGATACCGAAAAGAGTCTCAAATCACCAATAGTACACCTCTCACCTCGGAAACACCAGAACTTCCAGGTATAAAGATCTTTGACTTTAGTTTACATAGTCTTCACAATATCCGACCACCACACACGATCGGGGGCTACACCTAATTAGGCTGCCACCCTATTCGGTGCACACTACATCGATTATATCTCCCGACTGGAGCCCTCATAGCCTGCTGCCCACGACCGACAATAAAGCAGGACTCGAGAAGAGCAGAGCACTCGGACCAAAAAAAGAGTAGCTACGAGCAAACGCAATGTACCTCGGGAAGACTTCACAACCATGAGGCATGAGACGCAACTTGCACGTCAACTCGGACTCCTAACCTATGAACGAAAAAATTCTCGGGGCTACGGAGGCCATGGGCCCGGGGACCTCACCACCACATAATGGCGCACCGCGAACTAGAGGACTGGGACAATCAATGTAGTTTAGCAAGACTTAAGATTAGCACCCGGTAGACCTCTAAGAAGGAGAACCAGACGTCTTGGTCGGATAAGCTTTTCTATCTCTAAGAAGGAAACTTCCACCTGGCCACTATCCCTGAGATCCTTGCCATGTACCCCCCCCTGGCGGGTTCCACCTCATGTATAATATAAAAAAGGGGAAGGCGGGGGCGCGGGGGGGCCCCCTTTCATGAACGGGGGCACGCCAGATCATTGATCCACAAATCCACCTCAGAGGATAACACCTCAATGACGTAGCGGTATTACCTCAACATTGAGCGACTACCGAGTCATAATTCCCCTCGTGTTCTCCTCTGCAAATCCACCAAATTCTAGCGCGCCGAAGTACCCCCACTAGTATTATATCAGAGTCGCAACAGCATCGACAATGAGGGAGCCGATGTTTTAGTAGAACGATGACCATCGCGGGGAGCGATCACAGCAGCATAGGACGCTGACCGGTTAAACGAAATTAGCACAGTTTGCTTCGTTTAGAGGCAGGGGCGACCTGCCGCTAAACTTCCTTACATTTTTGTCCCATCGGCCGAGCACGCCCTTACAGAAGAGCCAGCTGGAGATGGACGTCGCGCACCTAAGTGTGTGAGTGGGCGCGACCGATGGAGTTGGGTACAGAACTCGGCCGACGCCTGTTTGCTTGTGATGGCTCGACGCTGGCAGCCCTGCAAAATAAGAGTTAGAGATGATGGAGATGATGGATTAAAGCTGGGTGGTTACGCTCTTCATCGGATTCGACGATACGCAGGGTCAAGACAAGGAACAAGCAACAGAGTAGCCGGTGGCGCCGCCCTAAGCTAATAAGAAATGTTTTTCTTCATTCTGACCACCCATCCGACAAAAAGCTTGGTGTGGCAGTGCAGATACACACCTCGGGTGCAGGCGTGCGCGTGGGCGGGAGGAGAGGCGGTCTGCAAAAGTCCCCGCAGCGAGCATATTCCAGCGGGCCGCTAGCGGGACCGTGCCTCGGCTGAAGTCTTGTCGGTGGAAGGAAAAGCCGATCGGAACCTGACCAAGGCCCAAACTCTAAGTGGAAGCCGACCGACTGGGTGGCATAAAACTTCGTAAGAAGGCTGTGACCTCGGCCCACGGGAGAAGCCAGTCGGGCAGCAGACGCAGGGAGATAGCCACACGATAGGATATGGCCGTGGCTCTCATTATCCAGAGTGCAGTGGTCAAAGTTAGAAGGCATCTCAAATTGATGATGCTCATTATGATGAAACCAGAGACGATGGCCCTCTGGTGAAGCCACTACGGTTTAAAGCACCCCCTTGAACACGTAACTAAGTTCAGCCAGGGGTATATCTCTGCGCAGAAAGAGCCCGATCGCAGCTCGCCCATGGAAACGCACAACAATCACCCGGTAAACAGAAAGATCATTGCGCTTCTGTGTAATCAGCTGCGGAAAGGATTGCTGAGAAGAGAAGATTTCAGCGGCTTGGAGACTGTCAATATTAAGCCAGAGCTGTGACCAAACCACCCAAGGGCCCCCTGATGTGGCCGACGGGCTAGCTCGGCCGATAAACTTGAGCTACTTCGTGAAAGCAAACTGATACAAGTGGCACCAAGGAGGAATGCCCCAAGGGGATCTGTTTCCGACAAACCCAGGCCATCTCTGCCAACATTGCTTGTCGATTGTCGGGGGTAGCGCACCAAAACAAACATGCCCAGCCCAGAGGCTTCAGAAAAGCAACGTGATTCCGTCATCAACCGATCCAGTGTCCCATTATTCGTGAAGAGATAAACTGTACCCTCGGCACCACCACGCATATGTCTTTTTGCTCTGGAACCGAATGATGGGTTATTCGACACCGGACGCTTGAAGGGCCTCGAACTTGTAGCTTGTCATGTCCACGACACGACGTGAGCTCATGGTCCACATCCAAGCAAAGTGGGGGTCACCTCGGCCCATGCCCGAACAGGAACCCCATTACAGGCATCCGGCACCAGAAATCATGAGGCCGTGAGAAGCAAGAGGTTCATTTCTTTCTCCCATACTCGGCCAGGGAGAGATTGATGCAATGGCCGATATGAGATTCTTCCAGTAGGTCATCTTCGCAGCAACACCCTAATGTAACCAATCTCTCCACCCAGCAGTTTGCTTTGGCCACAAGACCTGACAGCTGTTGCGGGTAGACGCGAACTCGTATGGTCGAGCTCGTGAAGGGGATACCTGGGTCTCGGCGCATATAGAAACGGTCCGGGATCTTAAGCTACCCATGGGGCACGTGATAGAAAAAGTTGGAGGTATATCGGCGCTGGTCGGACATCCAATTATCCTGACCTTAAGCATGCCTACAGATAAACAGTAACATTGCACGAAGAACAGCATGAACGAACATGGTGGATTGGACGCATTCTGGGCCGCAAAAAATCAGAGGAAGAAATAAATCCCAAGTTAGCGAAGATCTACCTCGGCAACTGCAGATGCCGATGCCATCGCAAGACAGGAGAAGACCGCAGAACATTCAACGGCTTGAAGAAGAGGGCTGCGACGGTTCGTCGGATATTGCTAGGAAGCTTGTTGAAGGCTTCTGGAAGATGAAGCGGTGGTGCTCTTGTGATGTGAAAGCCTAAAAAAAAAGGCTAGGAAGCACGAAGCGTTCTATAGAATATGATGACCGGGCCGGAAAACGAGGCCAGTTGGCACTGTCTTCACAACAATATGGCAAGTGGGCTACCCTTGGGCCGCCTCGGTTTGGAGAGATTTGAAGGCCCAAATGACAAGAATTTCTAAGTCCTATGCAGAAACCCAAATTGGGGGGCATGTCGTTAACGCAAAATTTGGTAAGGGCCCAAATATGTAGATCTCGGTCAAAAGGAGAGCCACAGTCAACAACGGAAATTGATCCAGAAGGAACCAATCCAGGGAGGCAGCCGTGAAGGACCGCCAACCTATGGCAGTTATTTAACCATCCGTCTACCTATTTAGGCACATATTAGATTTTATCTTTACGCAGACTATTCGGTCCGATCAAGTCCGTTAGTAATCCTCTTTGTAAGTAGGAAGTCTCGTATCGTGTTCATCAGAACTGTACTGTTTCAACTCGCGGGTATATTACGTATGCCCGCGGTGCCTTGTAAATCATCTCACAACATCAATACAAACTGCGGCGCATCGCCACCCCTTTGAACGGGATCCTGCTTCTCGAGGCCGGGCTGCATCGGTTACCAGTCCGCAACTCCTGCGCAGAGGTAAGTCTGTCGTCACCCGGCTACCTATCGCGCTAGGACTTCCTCAGTTAGTCCCGATTATTTTCTAGCGGTTATGGTCAGTCGGCCTTACCATATATATTTCATTATATCTACGGCTGCACAGTCTCAGTTTGAATCCCTCATAGATTGGATTAGGCTATAGTCACATCACGCGTGCGGTAGATCGATATCGGCTTACCGGGAGCGGTTATGCATCGTGTGCTGCATCTGCTAGGTCCGACCTACTAAACCTGCTTAGCGATTAAACACGATCCTGCGAAGTCCGATGTTATGCCGCAGGCAGTCATACGGGGTGTATGCCGATAAGTTATCTTCATCCACGATGCATTATACCTACGGCCCATTGAGGTATGTATCATCTCGTCTGCGTGCTGCAACCGGATTGGGTTCCGACTCTACTAGACCTGACGTAATAGCTCTCACTACTTGATGACCGATGGGTATATGGCCGGTGTTTTGTCTTTAGCGGAGTGCTTAGCCCGATAAGTTACGTTGACGGACCGACTGCATCTATTATTAATATTGTTCGGTAATGCTGTCAATTATTCTGTTATCTTTTGTCATCCGCCTCCAGCACGATGCCCAATGCGCCCTATTCAATAGTCGGCGAATCCTGGTCCAGTTGTTAATTCATTTATGGCTTATTGCATGCCTTATCACAATATTCTTTGCCTGCCTATACACTTGTTAATGATCGGTAGACTGCTAGCCAATTGGTTTATTCTGCCGATCCAAGTGCCAATACACAGCAGCGTTCCCGGCACGACCCCAGCGAGTGGTCCCGGGCACCGGGCTTATTAAGGACCCGGGCATAGGCCCGGACCAACGGCATGAAGACCCCCGGGAGCCGATATAAGGCAAGGCCTGGGCACGGGCATATTTTCCAGGCAATACCAGTAGTAACACATAAACTATCGTCGGCTGACGGATTTATGTGACTTATCTTACCTTACGCATTCCTGCCTGTTTGATTTTACCACGTTATAGCCGGTTTTGATCCTTTATGATCGGTAGGTGATACTTGTTTATTATTATGCTATTGCTCCTGCGCCGTCATCGGCTTTAAGCCGATTGTATAAGTGCTACAGATGCTATCCGGCCATCGGCCCGATGAACACCAAGCTGAGTCCAAAGCCGGCTTCCAGCGATTGAGCTCCGAATTTAACATTCCTCTTCTCCTTGTCAATTTACAGAGTTAAAATTGACTGGACGTGCGAAACCTCAAGACTTTTAGCAGGACCTGCACTGGAGCGTAAGACAAATCTCCTAGGCCTTTCGCGGTCAACCCAACGACGCCGGATCGCCCGGCTCGGAGGTTTCCGGCCAGTCAACAGTATCCAAATAGGAATATTCTATCTAGTCCGCTACTCACTACACCTTATTTTAGACCAGATTGAAGCTTAACAGCCAGATCGAACCAATCTGAGTATATGCATTGATCCTAGCTAGAATAGATTCACAAGCTAAAGGGAGCCTCCTACAAAGAATATGTTAAATACACAGTCAATCTCACATTAGGGAACGGTATCACGTTTGGTGGAGTTCAGCTATCCAGCCAAACACTTGAGCTTCTTGACAGTCCTAAGAAAATACTCACCCAACTGATCCGGAAATAAAATTATCAGAGCAATCTTCGAATAGCTCACCCGAAACGAGTACAATAATGCCCATAGCGTGAATGGTTTTACACCAGGGAAAGGAAGCCAATAATGGGGTGTTCGGAATTTCATTATTAAAGGAAGTTTGCATTGCCCCACCGTGCCGCAGGGACAAACTTCAATAGCCCATTCATTAGCCCATCTTGAAGATATCGATAGAATAACATTTCTTTTTTCATTCAGTTTCAGTGGACGCGGAGACACAACAAGTGCAGTTTTGAAGCGTAAGGTCAGGTTACCCACAGAAGGCCTATTTTGATAAGCAAGGCATTGCAAACAAAATAGGTAGAGTAGAGAGTGACCTACGGAGCGAGCTTGTTTAGCGGTCCTAAAACGGGAAAACGTGCAGCTTACTTGCCTATATCCCCGCGTCCTTTGCCAACGGCTCATTTTCGAGCGCCCGCTTCTCCCATTTCTTTTGAACCTAGCTATCTGTTTGGCCAGCTGCTTCCTACTGTTAGGTATTCCCCTTGCTCGAGGTCCCGCTATGCGCATATTCAGGTTCGGCTTCAGTGCAGACGTCGGATCGTCGTATTGATGGATATCGCATGCTAAGTGAGCAACCCTCGGTTTTCCGCTTCTCCCGTACTACTTACCATCTCTTTAAGAAGCAATAGATCTGCCTTTTCATCTTCCTCAAATGTTCAATGAATGAACTAGATCGAATATAGCTAGCTTTCATCTCCATCTTTTCCTTTCAAAATGATCAAATAAAGAGAACACTATTAATCTATCCTATCCCTTGCAAAGCAAAGCAGGCAAAGGGCCGAGAAGAGCACAGCAATGCGGAAGTCAAACAAAGCGAAGTCACCACAGAATGTACGCGTTCAATTCCTACTAGAGGTAAGGCCTGGGACAGAGGTTTTGATAAGTCAATAGTAGTAGTTGTTGCTTTCTCGCTATTCCAATAGAAATGATTGAAATTCTCCGTTATAGTAGACATTGTAAGAAGAGTTATCAAGTGCAGCACCCGAAAAGGCCCGATGCAAGCCAAACCCGTCTTAATTAAGGGTTGGTGTTCTAATTCTCTTCTTATTGGATCCACCGTTGGATTGTAGTTCTCTTTGCTGTTGCGCAATCCACCGATCTCGAAAACGATTCTTCTGCGACAAGAGGATCCAGCTGAACTCACACGTCCACTCATGCTCGCTTGCCTGATGTAATTGGCTCCCTTCAACTCCATTCAAGTCATCAAACATAAGGTCGCACGCATCTTCGGAAAACAAATTATCCATGAGCTAGTACACGTCGGTTCTGCTCTAAATAAAGTTTTTTGATAACACAGGGAGGCAAGTGCAATGTACTTTCAGCATTCCACTAGAAATAGGGCATGTCCCTGAGAAACAGGAAACGGACACCAACACACACTCTCGATAACATTTGATCAATGATGAGTGCAAGTAATTAACCTGCTTTTGTGGTCCCAGGACACTGCCTTCTTCTTCTATTATCACGCGAGTGGTTACCAGACCCACGATAAGGAGGGAGAAAGCCAGGCATAAATGTAGAGCCTGAGCAACACAAGATAGTATTTTCTCAACACGGTGACGATAGTGGCCATTTTTCGGGTCAGTTATCACAGTGATTAATCTCAGAAAGAGTCATTTGCCGTACCCTCCAACCAACCATCACATATGTGAAATCGTGTGAGATAAAGGTACACAAACTCTTCCATGTTGCGAAACTCGTTTTCCACGAGATAACGTATTGGTGTTGCTATTGAAATTCGGGGCCAGAACCATGTGTGTGTCCTGGCCTCCAATGCTATTCTGAATAAAAACCCTATAATAATAGATGATTAGCAAAACTCAACTGTGTTCTTGTGATTCAGCGGTACTCTAACTCCGCTTGAAACTAACTGGCCAATTCTTTGGTGGCGTACTTATAGGGAAGGCCATTACCACCGAATGAACCAATGATCTCGGTCCCGCTTGATTTCAAAAGGGAATTTAGGGAACCTGCCAGACTTTACTCTTTTAAGAGAAACAAATTCGAAGTGAAATATTCTAGATATGCTTCACACTCCATTTAACCACAGGTATGCCTCCCTACGCTTTTGTAGATTGACCTGCATAAATAAGAACTCCTAAATCCTTGGTTTGCAGCATCCCTCCATTTCTTTCCCTGTAACCTCTCTTAGGAACTTCAAACAGAAACAAGTCTAGGATCCTAATCTCTATTCCTTCCTCCCTTGGCGTCAGACTAACTCCAATAAAGCACTGACTGAGTAGATAGTAAAACGTCGTCGAAGAGCAATAGACTTATTTCTTTTATAGCTTATCCATTGTCATCTGATCTGACCAACATGACTTATGGATTGAATTTGATATCTGTGCTATTTGAATAGCGGGATTCTTGAAAGGTGGGGAAATAGACTTTATTGCTCCTACATCATTCTCAGCTAAGGGCATCAAGGAACTAACATCAAAAGGTTATGAAAGACCGCAAGGCTCGAAAAGGAGCTTTACTTTCCTGCTAAAATGCTACCTTCCCGCTCTATTCTCGTATGGAGGGATACGACTCCATAAACCTCCCTTCTGGTATTTGGGTAGGGGGAAAAGAGAATTAATTAGACTAAGTGAGGAATGAATGTATACAACTACTGCTCGAAAGGCAATAAGAAGCACGCCACTTCCTACTGACATGGAAGGAGTAAAAACCTCAAATAATGCTTTCTTCCCTTAGGTATGCTTCTAGATTCTAGTCGAAGTCGGTCGTTGATAGATTTTTTTCTTTTGCTTGCTCTCCATTACTTTCCTTCCCTATATTTGGAAATCAATGTAAAGACAAGCAAGAAAGTGGTTGAGACTAGAGGATTCTGGGTAGTTTATTGGTTTCTAAGTACAGGAATGAACCGGCGTACGTAGTTTATGTGTTTTGTTTTCATGTCCTTGGTGATTTTTCATCAAATATGATTTTTGCACCAATTCAAGAAAAAACTCTCCGCTAGGTAACATCAACGTTGAAATCACACCATCCCGCGCGAAAGCAGAAAAATCCCATCTCATTAACGGAATATATGTGACACACACTACCTTGTCAAGGAGATACCATTCCCGAGTAGCAGCAAAACCCATAAGCAAGGAAGGGAAAGCATGGTGGGTTGTGGCTCCTAAGTTTGAGGGTATAACTCCATTACTGGTACTGGCTGCAAACTGGTTCGTTGGTTAATTATGGTAGGCTAGTTGTTAGACCCACATAGAAGGTTTTTACCAACAGTATCTACAGTACTGATGCTAGGGCATCGACTGCGCAGTCATGGAGCGAGCTTGTAGGTTTCCAAATCTAGGGTTGAGCAAGAAGCTTTGTTGTGGCGGGTAAGATTGGGAACATGTCTGTTTTGGGTCATATTAAGCTGGTTGTGTGGAGAGAGGGATGGAGAGGTATCTACTAAATTACCCTTGACGAATTGGCTGAGCCTAAATCTTCGTCCAACACTACTCCCTTTCTCATAGCTCCAGCTACTAATTCAACAACTCTCAAAGCAATAGCTTCTCCCCATGGGTCTTACACTACCACAGTCAAGTAAGGTCACTTTGGCTTGGAAAGCTAGGCTATTCAGCGATCCGTAGGTGAGAGACTCTTCATAGGCAGGTCCTCTTTCCTATCAAGGACCAGATAACAACAAAGGATTGCCTTTGAATTTGGCATTCTCCTCGTCACAGCGTCTCTCCTTTGCAACCTCTTCGGACAAGTGTCTTCTTCTCGACACGTTCCTCTCCTTCGCACAGACAAGGTCCTCTGTCGATGTTTTATACCAGCAATATGATTATAGGGCTACCCGGCGGATGGAAACTCGGTGGACTGCAAAGGAACACGGGGAGATTTTATACTGGTTCAGGCCCTCGATGTGAGGTAATACCCTACGTCTAGTTGTGATCTATTCTTTGAGGATTTGTGTCGATCTATGATCTTCTCTGCCCTCAGGGGCACCCCTGCCTCCCTTATATACTGGGGGGGAGACAGGGGTACAAGTGGTAGGAGTCCTAGAGCCAGACCGATACGGCCAAGAGATCTCCTCTTAGAGATACAATTCACCATAACTACGGACTGTATATTCCTTATCGTAACAAGGCAAAGTCTGCCGGGTGCTACTATATTCTTCTAATTACAAGGCTAGGCCATCTCTATCCGAGTGGCCCATATGCTTGTGATGAGGTACCCGGGGCCCATGGCCTCCACAGCAGCCCTTGAGACCTTCATATTTGAGTCACAGCTGATGTCGAGTGCTCATCCTCCACGGTGAAGATTGCCCGAGTGCATTGGTCCCGAGTACTCTTTGTCCGAGTGCATCTTCTTCCTGAGTCCTGCTTCATGTCAGCTGGCAGTGAGGCTATGAAGGGCTCCATGTAGAAGTATGAATAGTATGCGCTAAATAGGCACACTTATTAGGTGTAGCCCGACTTTGTGCTTAATTGTGAAAACAATTAAACATAAAGTCAAAGATCTTTAACCTTGTAGTCTTTCCCGAGTAGTATACTACTAGTATATGAGACTCTTCGGTATCATGTCAACCGGAAAGGGTGTTTATAGTCTTTCCCGAGTGGCGTCCCACTCGGAAGTTAGACTCCTCAGCGTCATATCGGCTAAAAAAATATTTATGGTCATCCCCGAGTAGTGGCACTACTCCGGAAGCTCGACTCTTCAGCGTCATGTCAGCTAGAATGATATTGCTCATGGCAACTGTTGGCCAAGCATGTAGGCCGAGTACCACTTTATGAAATTAAATCCATTGCATGGTCAGGTGTACTTAAGAGATACCTACATCCCCAATTTTGATGAAGACCAGCTTGTGACCCTTATAAGGATATATCGTCAATACCTGGTGGATAAGACAGATACCCAACACATGTGTTAGCAAATAAGCCTTCATGAAGCATACTAGTTTATCTCTCATCGGGTTTCCTGTTGGTAACACCAGCGTTGCGATTTTAACACAGCCAGCGAGCGGCCCATATTGAGTGTGCTACTGTAGAAACTCATATCTTGGTGGCCCAATACTGACTGTGTAGGCCCAGGCCCACGAATCAGAAATGGCTCAATAAAAAGGCTGGGGGAGAGAGAGAAAAGATTCCCTTATCTTCTCCAATCCTCCAATCATTTCATCTTCTAGCTTCCACGCCAAAATTTCACACTCCCGTTCTTCGCCAGGTGTTCGCCATGCTCGCTCTTCCCCACTGAAACTCGGGCGATTCCACTCCTCCTCATCCATTCCAAGCCCCCGACAGCCTTTTCCCCAAATCCCCTCACCCCCAGCCATGCAGAGAGCGTCAGAGATCTCAGAGGTGACCGATGAGGCGTGGCTGACTTCATATTGTGGTCGGTCCAAGCTAGAGCGCTTGGAGAAGCAGCTGAGGTTTGCAGAGCTGGGATGTCGTCAACTGTGTGTCCGGCAGAAGGGGGAAAAGGTTCTTAGAGCCCCAAGAGGGTGAGACCGTCATTTTCACCTCTTTTTTCCCGGGGTTTTCTCTTCCTTCTTTTCCCGAGTTCTTCTCAGCCAGCTTCTTGCTTTTTTATGAACTCGAGCTGGTGAATCTGAATCCCAACTCGATTCTGCAAATCTCCCTTTTTGTGACTTTCTGTGAGTGCTTCCTAGGTGTGGAACCCCATTTGAATCTCTTTAGATATCTGTTCCACATCAAGCCCCAGCCCTCCAAGAATAAAATCCAAGTAATTAGGGGGGCCGGCATCCAACTCAGGAACGAGATGAAGAGGACTTATATCAATATCCCTCTGAAATCTTCTCTCAAAGGATGGCATAAGGAATGGTTTTAATGTTCCAATCTTGAACCAAGCCTTCCCCCTTTCATGGGTTTGCCCCCGGTGGTCATTGCCAAGTGGTCGTCTCTGCCCACCTCTAAAGAAAAGGGGCAGGTCCACAAACATGTTGGCAGGACTGACAAGCTGAAGAAAACCGGGTTGTTTGGTCCATGGGTGGCCAGACGTTTCTTGACTCGGAGCATGAGGCCACTGAAGCTGAGGTGCCACTTCGGCTAGGACTACAAGGAAAAGGTGATCCAGCGGGAATATGCTGATCTGATAGACAAGTACAAAGTGACCGACACCCTGCTGGATTTCTTTGCCAGCGGGGTGGTCGAAACTGAAGATACAGGGCGATCTGTGGCGGCTTATAGCCAGAAGAGGTCGTGCCCAAAGGTAACCCTTGCCGATGTTGTCTTGTAGTTCATCTGTGGTGAATGCTTGCAGATATATGCCTAGATTGGCTCTAGGATGTGTAAAATATATTGTTGAACTGCTTGCAGTTGTGTGAGGAGTTTGAGGATAACTCCTGAACGCTGTCGGCCATAAAGTCGAAGAAGAGGCCGAGAAGTCCTTCTGCTGCCCAGCCCGACTCCAAGAGAGCGGGGAAGAGACCTACTGTAGATCAGGGCAAGAAGAAGGTTATGAGGCCGAGTGCCATAGCTGGGAGTTTGAAGATAAAAGACACCACCGGTACAACCCCTAGGCCACCGAGTCCCAGGCTGGGACCAGCGCAATCGAGCTCAACATCATGGAGCCCAATACGAGTGCTGCCGAGTACAAGGCCAAGTCCTGCGCTGCCAAGCTCAATAACATCGAGCCCAAGAATGACGCCGCCGAGTACCCGGGCACCCTAGCCGGCCACACCGCAAGCGGGGCCGACCAGGATAGAAACACCGCCACCGACCACCGTGCCCTCAGGCACAACAGCCAGCGGCCCTCCAATGCCCACCTCTGGATCACCCAGACAGCGACTTAAGTTCTCCAAGAGGTAGGTTGCTCTGAGTTTTCTAGAAATCTTGTTCAGCATGGTAGCATATTGATGTTTGACTCATTATGCAGGAAGCGGGCCGACATTGATCTCAAGGAGACCGTTCCGGCTACCTCCATCGTCGAGCCAGCCCCAGCCGAGCCAACACCGGCGAGCACACCTGATGAGCCGGCGACGGTCCCAGTCGCAGAAACTGAGGCCGCCCTAACTGCAGGGCCACCGACACCGGCCGACCAAGGGGCAGTTGTCAAGGCCCTGTCGCTCCAGTCCCAAGCCAGCCCCCAGGCCCTGGAGGCTGCCGAGGTGAGGGCCAGGACCCCGTCGCCGTCCTCGTCGCCGCCGTCCTCATCGTCGTCGTTGCCGACACCGCCTTCGGATAGGCCGGACCTCCCCAGGCTCGAAGCCCCTCCCCGCAAGTTCCCGAGGACATTTCGCTGGACAGCCCCTGACGGAACTGCGAGGAGTTACAAGCATGACAAGGTTGCGGCGGAGAAGGAGCATGAAGGCTTGCTTCATGCCGCAATCGCCGCATCCCATGGATTAAGGTATGAATCTCGTCGTATTGGAATCTTGGTAGTCCTCCTTGCACGAGTGTTCTGATGCTTGACTTCGCCTCGCACTGTTTCTCCCTAAGTAGAAATTGGTTGACCGCTTGGAGAGGATGAACGAGGTCCTAACCCGGGTTGCTCCCCAGTTCCAAGAATTGGACCAACTCCGGGCTTTAAAAGCCGAAGTGGAAGGGCACAGCCAGGAGAGGGAATCTTGGCTGAGGGAGGCGTTAATCAGCTCAGGACCTGAGAATTGGGACCAAGCCAAGAAGATCGGACGTAAGTCTCCAGAATGTCTCCCTGACTGATCCCTTAGTATATTTCTCCAGAATGTGTTGTTTTCCGACTGCCAGTTGGTGGTCTTGGCTGCCATGCTGAGTGCTTGACTATTCTGATGTGCAGCCCCTGAAGCCGAGCTGAAGACCCGAACAGAGGGAGAAGTCCAGCCTGAAGGAAGCGAGAGAGCCAAGGCGGCTTGAAAAGGACAAGTCCGACCTAACAAGGGCCATGGCCGAGCTTGAGAAAGAGAAGGCCTACTTAAAGAAGGCCAACACCAAGCTCGAGAAGGAAAAGCTCGAACTAGAGAAGGCCAAAGCCAAGTGGGAGGCCGACTACAAAAGTATGTCTCTGCACTGACGATGATCTTAACCAATCCATTAAGTACTTCGTCTGCAGTTTGCCTGACAAGTTTACTTGTTGGTGAACCTGGGCAGCTGCTAGAGCCAATGCCCAAATCCAATTCTAGGCTTTTGCAGAGGAGATAAAGGTCATCAAGGAGTCACGGGAGATCCTTGCCGAGTCCGTGAAATGGCTCTTGACGTGATGGATCCTCGTCATGTGGGAACCAGCTCCAACATGATGTCTCAGGTGCAAGCGCACCTTAACGAAGCACCAAGTATCCTGAAGAGGTACTCGGATGAGTGTACTGTTGTCGGCGTGGCCCAAACCCTGGCAATGACAAAGTCCATCTACCCCAGGGCAGACATTGAAGCCATCGGAGAGGGATTCGCCGAGGAGACGACACCTGAGGAGGCGCTGGAGCTAATAGCCAAGGTGAGGCCGACTGCAGAGGTGATCACCCAAGACCTAGGTATGTAAAAACAGTCCATCATGCAGTCGGTGTATATGAATTTTTCTAAAGACATGTGTAAGTATATGTGCAATGTCGCCAAGCTCTGAATTATTACTTAGTTGTCATTAGCTTTACCTGATTATATAATCTGCACCGAGTTGGTCTATAGGAACTTAATAAAATCGTTCACCGCAGAAAGCTGTACTCGGGCAAACATAACAAAGTCGTTGCAAAAATTCATAACTTAAGTAAAACAGCCTCGTATATTATTGACAAAGCACATAAAATACATGCAGCCCCCGACTCACTACTCGGTTGGAACAAGCAGTGTAGTGAGTCAGAGAAATCTGTACACATGGAAAAGTATAAAACTCAGGTATAGAAAGGACGTAGCTGTTCTATATTCCATGAGTTGCTGATGAGGGCACCGTCTTTCGTCTTCAGTCGGTAGGTGCCTGGCCATCTAACCTCAGCTATAATGAATGGCCCTTCCCAAATTGGGGATAGTTTATGCCTGTCTTTGGTGGTTTGTATTTTTCTCAAGACGAGATCTCCGACCAAAAAGGCGCGGCCACGGACATTGCGATTGTGGTAGAGACGCAGGCCTTGAAGATACCTTGCTGATTGGATTATTGCGATATCCCTTGCTTCTTCCAACTAATCTAGTTCGACCAATCAGGTATTATTTGAGGTGTCTTCTGAGTAAGCCCGAACTCGCAGAGAGCCGAACTCTAACTCGGTTGGTAACATAGCCTCAGCACCGTAAACCAGAAAGAAAGGGGATTGCCCTATTGCCTGACTAACCGTGGTTCTGAGAGACTAGAGAACAGATGGGAGCTCTTGTACCCACCGGCCTGCATAAGGTTGTAGTCGGTCAAATATCCTGGCCTTGATACCTTGTAAGACCATACCATTGGCACGTTCAACCTGTCCATTGCTCTGCAGGTGTGCCACAGATGCATAGCAGATCTTGATGCCGAAGTCGTCACAGAAATCTTGAAACACACCGCCCGTGAACTAAGTACCGTTGTCCGTGATGATGCGGCTAGGGACCCCGAATCGGTATAATATACTCATGATGAAGTCCTTTGCTCGTGCCGCTGTTATGGTAGCAACGGGTTTTGCCTCAATCCACTTCGTGAATTTATCCACTATGACGAACAAGTGTGTGAACCCTCCTGGCGCTTTCTTGAAAGGCCCGACCATGTCAAGCCCCCATACTACCAAGGGCCAAGAGATTGGGATTGTTTGGAGTTCTTGGGCTGGGAGATTGGTTTGTCTTGCGTAGAATTGGCAACCCTCGTATGTGCAAACAATGTCTTTAGCATCTGTTACTGCTGTTGGCCAGAAAAATCCCTGCTGGTAAGCCTTTCTAACTAACGTCCTGGATGTGGCATGGTTGCCACATAAGCCCGAGTGGATTGATTGCAGAATCTGCTTGCCCTCCTCGGTGGTGACGTAGCGCATGAGGACACCAGATGCACTTCTTCGGTACAGGTCTTCTCCGATGACTAGGAAACTCTTGCTTTGATGTTTGATCTATTCGGCTTGACTACGATCTTCTAGGAGTTCATTGTCCAGGAGGAATTTGAGAACAGGAGTTCGCCAGTCTTGACATATGTTCACTACTTTGTTTGTTGTCAGGGTAGGTTCGCCTCCCAACTGCTCTAGCACTGGTTTCTTCTTGACTGATGGCTCCATAAGTTGCTCGACAAAGATCCCTGTCGGGACCGCTTCTCGCTTAGATCCCATGTTGGCCAATTCATCTGTAGCATCGTTGTATTGTCATAGGACATGTGTTATCTCTAGCCCGTCGAACTTGTTTTCTAGCTTCCAGACCTCCTGACAGTATGCCGCCATTGTGTCGTCGAGGCATGTCCAGTCTTTCATGACTTGGTTGACCACGAGTTGAGAATCTCCTCGCACAACCAGTTGGTGGATGCGATTGATATAGCAATGCGGAGCCCATGGATGAGTGCCACGTACTTGGCAACGTTGTGGGAAACCGAGAAGTGGATCTAGAGAACGTACTTGAGTTTTTCGCCGGTAGGGGACGTCATTACGACACCGACCCCGGCGCCGCCGATCCGTAGAGAACCGTCGAAGTACATTATCTAGTACTCTAGCTTTGCTATTGATGTAGGCATTTGAACTTCTATCCACTCAGCCACGAAGTCGGCTAGAGCTTGTGATTTAATAGCTGTCCATGGCTGAAAGGTGATGTCGAACGCCATCAACTCGAGCACCCATTTAGCGATTCGACCGATGGCCTCGCGATTATGCAGGACGTCCTCGAGTGGATACGATGTGACCACCGTAACATGGTGTGCTTGGAAATAATGCACCAGCTTTCGGACCATGATGAGTAGGCGTACAGTAGCTTCTGGACCTGCGGATATCTCATCTTCGAGTCGGCAAGGACCTCACTGACAAAGTAGACTGGCCGTTGAATCTTCTGTATGTGACCTTGTTCGGATCGCTCGACCACCAGCACCGTGCTGACTACCTGTGTAGTTGCTGCCAGATACAACATTAATGGTTCTAGGGGCATTGGTGACACCAACACGGGTGATGATATGAGAAATTTTTTGAAATCTTCGAAGGCTTGCTGGGCTTCTAGAGTCCATTGGAAATTGTCTGCTTTCTTCAGTAACTTGAAGAAGGGCATGCCCCATTCGCCTAGTCGGGAAATAAACTGGCTGAGTGCCGCCATGCAGCCTGTCACCTTCTGGACATCCTTCTGGCTAGTTGGGGATGCCATGTTCATGGTTGCGTTGACTTTCTCCGGGTTGGCCTCGATGCCGCGATGCGAAACGATGAAGCCGAGTAGCTTGCCGGATGGCACACCGAAGGCGCACTTTTCTGGATTCAACTTCATCTTGAATCTTCGAAGATTTTGGAAAGTTTCTTCCAAGTCAGCGATGAGGTCTTCTTTGGACTTGGTCTTGATCACCATGTCGTCGACGTAGGCCTCCACGTTGCGCCCGATCTGGATGTGTAGACACCACTGAATGGCCCGTTGATACGTTGCTCCAGCATTTTTCAAACCGAATAGCATAGTGATGTAGCAGTACGCTCCAAATGGCGTGATAAAAGACATCTTTAGGCAGTCCTCCTCCTTGAGGCTGATTTGGTGGTATCCCGAGTAACAGTCAAGAAAGCTGAGAAGTTCGCACCCTGTGGTTGAATCCACCACCTGATCTATTCTGGGTAGACCAAATGGATCCTTGGGGCACGCCTTGTTGAGATCGGTGTAGTTGACGCACATGTGCCATTTACCGTTTTTCTTCCGGACCAGGACTGGGTTTGCCAGCCAATCTAGGTGATAGACCTCTTTGATGAACCCGGCTGCGAGAAGCTTGGTTATCTCCTCCCGGATAGCATCCTTACGGTCTTCGGCGAAGCGCCGCAATCATTGCTTGACTGTCTTGGTGTTTGTCTTGACATTGAGGGCATGCTTGATCACCTCCCTTGGTACGCCCGGCATGTCGGACGGTTTCCATGCGAAGATATCCTTGTTGGCTTGGAGGAAGGTGACGAGTCCGTCTTCCTATTTGGGGTCAAGTCCGGTCCCAACTAGAGCAGTCTTGGAGGGGTCGGAAGGGTCCAGGGGATCTTCTTCATGTCAGAATCCGCTGAAATTCCCGACTTTGCTGCTTTTTTGGCAGGAACTTGATCATCCTCGACTTTGGTTGTGGCGGCTTGCCGAATGCTGTTGTGTCCGACTGCTGCCTCTTGTGATTGAGCCAACTCGCAGCTCTCCTTGTTGCAGGTGAAGGCTTGCTTGACGTCGCTGCGGAGGGAGAGGACTCCTGCTGGCCCAGGCATTTTGAGCACCTTGTAGCTATAGTGCGGTATTGCCATGAATTTGGTGAGTGCCGGCCGTCTGAGTATCGCGTGGTACGCAGTCTCGAAGTCGGCGACCTCGAAGCAGATGTTTTCTGTGCGGAAGTTATCCCGCGTGGTGATCGGCAAGGTTATCTGCCTGAGTGGTGTTGAAGACAGGGCGGGAATTATCCCGTGGAAGGGCGCGGTACTCGGCCACAGATCTGAATGAGGAATCTTCATCTCGTCCAGGCTCTTGGCGAAGAGAATATTGAGCGCGCTGCCTCCGTCTATGAGAACCTTCTTCAACTTGATATTCTTGATGACCGGGTCCAAGACGAGCAGGTAGCGTCCCAGGTGTGAAACCCGATCTAGATGATCTGCGCAGGTGAACGTGATAGACGTCTCTGACCAGCGCAAATATTGGGGTCCACCTGCTGTAGAGACCGAGTTAGCATCACGTGTTGTTAGCTTTTGCTTCCGCTTGGACTCATACGCAAACGGCCCTCCGAAGATGTGGTTGAGCTCGGCCTAGGGATCTTGCAAATCTTCGGTCGAGTCTTGATCTGGCTTGTCTTTGTCCTTGTCGGCGCCAGATGATGAAGCCTGCTCGGAAGCAAACTTCTTGAGCATGAAGCAATCTTTGGCCGCATGCTTGCCCTTGGGGTGGAAGGGGTAAGGCCCATTCATGACTTTCTGGTAGTCGTTGTTCCGTGGGGGCCATGACCGAGTGTGCTCCACATTGGCCACCTCGTTGTCCGACTTCTGCTTGCGGCTGCTAGACTTGTTCTGTGATGGCTCGTTGTCAGCTTTTGCTTTTTGGTCTTTTTGCTAGGGCTCTTTCTTCTCATCGAGGGCCTCTGCGACTGCCTCGGCCGAGTCGGCGTATTTGTTTGCCATATCGAAGAGAGCCCTAACAGTGGCTGGAGGCTTCCGAGTGAATTTTGCGATGAATAGGGCGTCCTTTACTCCCTTGTGGAAGGCGGCGATGACGACCTTGTCCTTGATCATTGGGATTTGGTTGCGCTTCTCGGAGAACCTCTTGATAAATTCGCGCAGAGACTCGTTCTTTCTCTGGTGCAGTTGGTATAGATCGTGCTCGGAAGACGGCCTCTCGTAGGTCCCCTAGAAGTTAGCGATGAACCACTCCATGAGTTCTCCCTAGGAACCGATCGACCACCTTAGGAGCCCTATTAGCCATGTCCTCGCTGAGTCAGCCAAGACGACCAGGAGGTAGTTAGCCATGGCTTTATGGCCACCTCCGGCAGCTCGAATTGCCAAGGTGTATACGGTGAGCCAGGACTCGGGGTTGGTTTTGCCGTGGTATTTCTCGATCCCCGTAGGCTTGAAGCCCAACGGCCAGTCAATGTCCTGTAGCTCGTGGGTGAAAGCTGGAACGCCTTCATCTTCGTGAGGGCTCTGGCTCCGACCGCGGCGGTTAAACCACTCATGGTGAAGACCGAAACGCTCATGTTCGTCCTCCAGTCGGCTGCGTTCGTCCTCTTCACATTGACGGCGCCGGGCATTAATGTCTTGTCGAAGATCACGTTGTAGATGAACTCGGAGGTCTTGGTCGAACCGGCGATCGTTCTGGGGACGCCGCCGATTGTTGTTGTTAGTGTTGCCGAGTGATGTTTGCCGTGACTCCTCGTGTGGCTGACTTGAGCCAGCCGCCCAGCGTCGTGCTGATGTAGATGAGCCTGCTGCCGGAGAACCCGACCGGTTGGTCGGTACAGGTGTGTCGCTCGACTGCTGGTGCTGCTGATAGGCAGCAGCTATAATCATTGCCTTGATCTTGGCGATAGTCGGGGTGGCCTAGTGGTTAGGCCCGAGCTAGAGCGTGTCCAGCAAGGTTGCAGTGGCCACGACGTTCTGTTGTGGCGTGACAAAGACGTCATGGTCGCCGACTCTAGTCTAGAGGATTTGCTGCTGAGCGGTTCGCCCAGCCTTGCGTAGCTCGTCGTTGCGAGCTTCGCGGTCGGCCTCCTCCTGTTGCCGTAGTCTGCGTGCCTCCTCTTGTTGCTCCTCTTATAGTCGGCATACCTCTGGTGGAGGGGTTGAAGCCATGAAGATCTCGCGGGGCAAAAGGAAACTTGCCAGACTGGTGTCCGAACTGGTGTCCGAAGCGTTGTCCAACTTGGAGTCAGAATCCGAGTAGTTGATCGGAGTAAGAATGACTCCGACCTCCCTAGATCCAATCTGGAGTGGCTCGGAGCCACGTCCAAACTGAAGCCTAGAGGATCGGGTCAGCTGCATGGGATGTAGATCCGCGACGTCGCCGGGTCTGCAAGGGAGATTGACAATCTCTCCCCCTCCTAGCCCGACTCGGGCCGGCTCGAGGCCAAGCGCGAGTCGGACGCCGAAGGAGAGAGTTGTCCCGAGACCCGGCAAGATGGTAAATCGCTGCGACAAATCGACGAGGGTGGCTGCAGCGTCTTGTGAGCCGACTGGCGTGGAGTCGGTTGGTTCCTTGGCCGGCTGGATTGGATCCGCGTCGGCCAAGGTGAGATTGCCGAACATGTCGGCGACGAAGTCGAGGCTTCCGAACGTCATTGTGTCACTAGGGGAGAATTTGTCACCATCGACTCTGGTTGCTGGATCCATCGAGCTTGTAGATGTAAAACTCGTCGAAGCCCCTACCTGGCGCGCCAACTGTCGATGTTTTACACCGGCAATATGATTATAGGGCTACCCGGTGAATGGAAACTCGATAGACTGCAAAGGAACACGGGGAGATTTTATACTGGTTCAAGCCCTCGATGTGAGGTAATACCCTACATCCAGTTGTGATGTATTCCTTTGAGGATTTGTGTCAATCTATGATCTTCTCTGCCCTCAGGGGGCGCCCTACCTCCCCTTATATACTAGGGGACAGGGGTACAAGGTAGGAGTCCCAGCCGGATACGGCCAAGGGATCTCCTCTTAGAGATACAATTTACCCGACTAGGACTGTATATTCCTTATCGTACAAGGCAAAGTCTGCCGGGTGCTACTATATCTCTAATTACAAGGCTAGGCCCATCCTCTATCCGAGTGGCCCATATGCTTGTGATGAGGTACCCGGGGCCCATGGCCTCCACACTCTCTTACAACCTCCTGTATCTTTGTTTTGTGAAACATCGAATACTGCATCTACACGGCCATAATTGTTGTCTTAGTGAAAGAAGTCAGTCCCCTTTATGTGTTCGATAAGATGACGTTGAGGTGTATTGTCTTGGTTACACAGGCCACTTCCCTCCATATATTTGCAAAAATGCCTAATAGATGTAAAAAACTACTAACACTACCGCATATTCTAAATTGTTCTATTGCCCCTGCAGATTGAGTCTAAATTGGAGTTTTTGGTGTCAAAAGGTGTTGCCTCTATCCCTCTTTGTGTGAGGTTGAAGCCACTAACCTCTCTCTGTATTTCAAAAATAGACTCAACTACTTGCTTCTCAAACTATTGTTTATGCTGGTGACTACGAGATTGATCTCTTACTCTTTCACCCCGAAAACCTTCTCCCCAGCTCAAGATCACTTTCTTCTTTTTGTGGAAATAAGTAGATCCTTTCACTTTCATGACAACTGACTTTAAACCCATCTTTCTGGTGGATCGCCCGACATGTTCCGCGGTTGCTTCAGCAGCATATCGAGAAAGATGAGACCGCCCTTTTATTTACCCCAAACAACCTGCGGAGGCCCTAGTCTTTTTATCCCCCTAGCATCTATCACGGTCATAAAGGTCTTATTTTTCATTAGTAAGACATGGATAAAATCTCTCTTTTTTTCCGTTCACATTGTTTATATTCCTCCGGGATGCTCTGTACGAAGTTCTTGAATTTGAAACTGCCTGCACCCGCAAGCCCAGGCCTATCAGTCTCGGCCGTTGTTTTTTCCTAGGGCATCCTATGTGAATAGTGTTGACGAATCAATTATTTTTTGTAGGCATCCCTCTTTCCTATGTCCTTCCCCCCTTACCTTCTCTTTCTATTCTATAAAAAGGCGAACATCTAATCTAGGCCCGGTCACCTTTCTATGAAGGCGAGCAGCCCAGCCCCCTTGTTGAAATTTGGATATTAAGGAAGCGAAGCTATATTTCACTATAGCAGCTCCGAGAAGTTAGGATTAGGGTGCGCCTCCTGCGGTCATTTCAGTGACTCAATTGGCTAGCTTCCCCTAGCTCAGACTGGTGCCGCCACCTCTCCCAGGACCGGAATGATTATCCCTGCCCGATGGGTCTACATTCATCCTTGAATATCGTCGGGTACTCTTCACTTCCCTGCCATTCTTGTAACTGTCACCTGTAATCCGCTCAAGTGTGTCCGCACCCCTTGGAGTGGACTAGAAAGAAAGGATTTTATCCTAGACCAACCCCCTTGGTTCCAGACCCAGGAGTTCACTTTCCCGTATGAGCATTCGGTACATATATAAGTCAGTTGAAGAGTCAAAAGGTCACCACTACTGCGGATCCCCTCCCCTATCCTAGAAGGGTCATCTAAGGGTTCACCGCGGTTCATTGCTGTGCTTACACACTAGGCTACCCTTCCCCAAAAGCTCCACGGGACCACCTATCACTAATCTTTGGCCGGAGGGCTTTATTGCACAAAAAGGCTGGGACGCAGGCTCCCGCAGAGGAAAGCCCAACGAATGTCAGATGCAAAGCCCCGCACCTCATTAAGATCATATTGGCATACTCTCCCAAAAAAAAAAGAGCAGACCCCATTGAAGACGGGAGTGAGGTACAACAAGGCCATTTCCGTCCACCTTCTCATGGAGCTGTACGTGGACATTACCGCTCATACAGCTTCCGGCCAGCAAGCAGTTAGCTTTCCTCTAGAAGTCATGGAAGTGTGGATAAATCGACATCAAACTCTAGTCGACAGAAGGTTTTTATTGGTCTGCCAAATTCTTATTAAAGCCTTCTCTACCATTGAATTCAAAATGGAGTCCCCCAGGCAATTGGCTATTGGAGATCATGTCTCTTCCTCGAAGGATATAACTCCTTGAGGCTTGGTGGCCCCGGTCATTATAATACTGGCCAAACAAATTGCAAATTGGGTAATATCCAACATGGAGTCACTCAAAGGCTTTTCTGTCACCAATGACTCCATGTTCGGTGCTCCTGCTAATGCAGGATTCTGTTTGATTATAGTTGTCATTGTTTGAATGATCTCAGTATGTTGAAACTGAGCGAAAGTGAAATCGGTATCTAAACAACTCCAGTGAAAAAAATTTGGATAGTTCGAAACTACATGAAAAGTCATTTCTTTAGTGTCATCTTTTAGAGGCCGCATCGCCCACCAAAATTGACATCCGGCACCTTCCGTAAATTTGATTATAATTCGGATGCTATTTTCAAATCCTTCTGCAAATATGTCACAATAGATCTTCGGACATTGGAGGAATTTCATACAGTTCAATAGGCTTTGCCCCAGATTTGAACATGCTGAATCAACCAATGGTGGAGCCTTTGGACATTTTGTCTGTGAAAACAGCTCCCAAGCCTCGAACCAGGTTGTCGGAAGGCAACAACTGCCACTTGATTCACCGGAGCCTAATCCAATGCTATCATTGTCTTCATTCACGAAATTAATCAAATAATGGAAACTTAAATCTGCGGGCAGTAAACCCATATATTTGATAATTTTGCTACTTATCCATCTTTTTCTATCTTTTTGAGCTTTCGCTAGAGATTTAAACAAACATTTAAATATAAAATCTTCCCCAGCCGAATGACTACTAAATGCTCAGCTCCCCTTTAGGCTTTGTCTCATTCTATCTCTCGTCATCACTCGATGAAACCTCTACTTCAATGAAAGCTCCTCCTACTACTCCCCCTTATCCTTCTCACTCATCGTTTCGTTGGTCTTTTATATACCCATTGATTGTCCTCGGAACAACTATTGCACGCAGCAGGGAGTTCACTAGTCAAACTATGTCAATTGAAAAGGGGGGATCCGGTGGTCTGGTCTCTGTGCTTTGCTTTACCTCTACCCATTTCCGCACCAATAGTTTTCTTGCGATTCGAACCCTCCACTCAATCTCTCTCGCCTCTGTCCATCTCTTTTGTTCTATCATCCATCAGCCCTTGTCCTACAATTCTCTTTCACTTGCATTTTCTTTCGTGAAGGTCGTTCTGAGGTGGAATCGAACCACTGAAGGATTTCAAGGGCAATGCCCCTTGCTCTTCCCACTAAAACAAGCAAAAAAGGATTTGCAGTCCTTTACTCTAACCAGCTGAGCTACCAGAACCACTTGCCTAAAGTCTCTTTTCTTCATCTATGAGCATCCTACCAGCACCGGAGGAGTTTGCTCAAGAACCGAGAGCCGGCTAGGGACTGGACGGCCCTCATTCGGGAAGGTCTTCTTCGCTATAGACGCCACCAAGAACAAGAAAGGGGCGCTCCGCTCCTAGTCACTAAGTAGTGCTATTCTGTTCGACGGCGGACTCCATCAATCTAAGGTTCTTTCTCTCACGTAATTTCGCCCGCCTGTTCTACTTCCATGCCGGAGGAAATGGGATTTGAACCCATGATACAATCTTCTTGTATATAGATTTAGCAGACCAATGCCTTAAGCCACTCAGCCATACCTCCAAGTTGTTGATTGGAATTGGATGTGCCGAGATGGTTGCCCGAAGATCCACTGCGTAAGCCGTAGCGCGTGTACTCTTCTTTACTGAGCGAGAAAGACTCTATCCAGATCTATGGATCTCCCCTGCGTCCAAGCGAGACCCCATCCACATAACCCCTTAGTTTCTCTCCAATGGTAGATTCGAACCCCAAATCATAGAAACTACACTATATATGAGTTTCTGTCCCGTGTTTCAATGGGACTCCCTGGTAGTACGGTGCTGAATTCTCTGGCTTTTCTAGCATGCACGGCCTTTTTCATATAGCACCAAGATGATTAAGACTTTTCATAATAGCAGGTGAAGCTAATACTTTTCATAAGTAAGAACGAGTGAAGCTAATACTTTCTTTGCTGTGCTATCTCAAGAGTTTAGCTTTGAGAGTTGGAAAGGAAATAGGGCAGTGGGTAAGGCCTATTTCAGAATTTTGTTAGTGGGTGGTACTATACGAGTGACTGAGGTCCATCAAAACTGTAGGTGCATTCGTCTAGTCTAAGGGCACACCCTTGAATTCACTCTGGCTGCTTTCGGCAACTGCATTCAACCTTACCTATCTGTGGAGCTTTGACTATGGTGGCTCCTTCTTTGACTCTAACCTCTGCCTACCTATAGTTTCACTCCAGTTGCTTCTTCCTTTCCCTTTCTCTCAATGGATTTTGAAATCTAGAATCATTCATATTTGATTTAAGCACGTAGGTTCGTTCCCACTAAAACTTAAGCAGCTCGATCTATAGAATGCCATGGTGTAGGAAATGCCTTCTTCTCATTCTATCAAGCTAGGAATAGGCCATGGTACCTTTCTGTTTATTTTCAGCACTAGATTCCACATCAGAATAAGCTTCTTTCTATTAAAAAAATGTTGATTTCCCTCTGTTTGAGTAGGCTCGCGATTATACACATGAGTTAGTAAAAGCGAGTTATATGCTCTTTTCTCTAAAGAAAGTAGGCTTCTAGCAAGGCCAACTCTATCCTGCTCAATCCCATGCTTATCATTTTCACATATATGAATTCAATGTCATATATTAATTGAAATGGTTTTCTCCTCCGAATTTACACCCAAAAGGCATATATATAGCCTTATAGTACCTCAACCCAGAAAGCCTTACACACACTCTGATGAGAATTAACCTAGAGTTATTTTATTAGATATTACATTTCTAGATTAGGCAAATATAGGTGTTATCAAATCCTAGAGGCATATGACCAGCCGCATGCTATTAGTATAGGGTCAGCAATACCTTGTGAGCCATGGATTAATAAGATCCTAGGGGCCCTAAAGGATGGATCAAGCATTACTGAAGGAATAGCTCACTTAACAACCCCCGGGGGAGAGTATAGATGAATGCCTTAAGCAAGGGCGTCTAAGCGTGCATGTACACTGTTTTTCATGCCACAACACATCGGTGAAACCGGAGAGAGCTGAAGAGAAGGAAAACCCCAGAGGCATTGACCATTTGGTACAGCCGCTAATTCAGCATTTGGTACTGTCACCATTTCTCGAAAGGGAAAAAACATACTTAACAATTTGATTGGCAGGACCAAGGGATAGATCGATCGCAATATCAGTATCATACAAATAGAAATAGACATGAGTACATGAATAAGGAAACACTAAAGACACAGAGTAGGGCTAGTTAGAAGCGTCAATGCAGACGCCAATGGGTAATCAGATCCATTCCACTCCACTTCTTCAGATAGCAGTTGATCTTGGATTGTCCTCGCTTCCAAACTCCGTAAATGAATGAAACTCCTTCCCCGGTCCATTGCTCGGGTGTGATACAAATACTTCTTTGAAGTTGTAGGATGTGGGTCATCGATCTTCCTATCAGTCCAAAGGTTATGCGCCAGCTTAGGAAAGAAAAAGTAAGATTTGTTTGTCATATCTCGATCAGAATTCAGATGTAACTCTTCTTCTTGAGTAGGGGGGAAAGGACACCTATCACACGGTCATGCCTTGAACACAGTAAAGAAATTAATAAGCTTCGAATAATAGCTACGCGAGTCTCCAATAGCGTCTTAAGCATTGGTTTTCTTTGCGGGCATCATAATGGATTGGTGGTTCGTTGCCTCTATTTTTAATAGGGTACAGCAAACTTGCCTAAATCTTCTCTCTCTTCAGACTCACTGAACCTTCTCAAAGACTCCTTTTGTACTGAGAACACAATTCAGAACCCTCCTTCTCACAAGAAGACAAACCTTGTACGTTGATCGAATCATCTTTCACATCCAAAAGAGAGGCTGTGGGCTATCCGAGAGAGTGGTTCGGGTGACTACCGGAGTCATTGATTAAGCAGGTCAGATGGGCTTAGTAGGACTCGAACCTACAACATCACTGTTATGAGCGGTACGTTTCAACCAATTAAACTATAAGCCCAATCGGATCTCTACATGCCGGGAAGAGCAGACAGAAAGAGGAGACCTTTGCTCTATCTCCTTCTTCCTTCCTCTTCCTGGGGCCCCGGAGGGGTTCTTTGGCAAGCCCTATTAAAGAAGCTAAGTGACTTTTGTAACTCAAGTAGTGAGTTTGAGAGTGTCCATTAGGGCGACTACTTGTACTTATAGGCCTTGGCGACCTATAGTCTTGTTACGCAACACAGCTTCACTCGATTCAGTAAATCAATAGTTCAAACCAGCCCACTAATAGCTTAGATAGTGGCCCTTCCACTTTGGTATAGTTGGCCCAGGTTTCAAAAATAGATGTGGAAGAGGCAAAGGGAAGAGCGGGGTTCCCGAATTGTTTCTCAGAGCCGGACGAAACATCTATCTCTATTCCACAATACCCTTACCCCCCAGGAAAACTTTGTCGAAAAGGGTTGTCATCGTAATAGGGATTGCCGATGATGTGTCTGGACCCATTCGATTGATTGCTCCAATAGAGTATGTGCCCCGAGGAACGAAGATCGGTCAGGTTCGCATTCTGCAGACAGTCAAGAAAAAAAAGGCTAGGCTCCTGTTAAAAAAGGAACTCTACCTCCCATTTTTTCACCGACGGTTCTGACAGTATGAAAATTACCCGCTATGAGCCATGGTCCTTGTATGCTAAGGCGGAGATTAATTAATTGCTGCCACAGCAGGCGCCTATCTGTAGAAAGATTGGATCGATAAATCTAAAAAAAACTTGTCAAGCTTTGCAAGATCCGTCCCCTTCTCAGAACAGCAGCAAGTCAGCACCAGGTCAAATTCTCCTTTACTATGATAATATACCATAAACAATCATCCTTTAGGAGCTATATTACCCCTCTAGGGGAGCTAGTATAGTTGGCCATAAGGTCACACCCCTTCTTCATTCCATTTTCTATTCTAGAACTTCGGGTTTCACAGACTTTTCCCACAATAGAGGCTTTGTTCTTTTTGATAAGCTCCCATCTTTCCCTCTGCTTCTCAATATTGTTCATCCCTCTAGCGTTCGTTATGAGAACATTCATTAGGAGTTTTAGGTTAGATTTGATGGGAAACTCCCTCTACTGTTGGAGGCACTTTTCATTGCTCTTATTTGGCTCCAAGCCTTAGCTTTTTTTCTTAGAGTTGCATTCACTTCCCTCACCTTTAGCAGATAGAATAGACTTCCCAACTAGCTGGATCCAAGAAGGCTTATCCACAGCTAGGACACTAGGGGATCTATCTGTGAGTATGATATAGACTTACTCTCTCTGCTCCACAGTAAAATGCTGAAGGATTGTGCTCTTTCATGGCCACTGAGACAGCAAGAATCTCGTCCAGAACCACAAGAGCGGTGGAGGTGAAACCAGTAGGATCCAGGATTAAGGCACTGGAAGGTTACTCAGATTGATGGGCTGGTTACATAATGACATCTCCAAAGGTACCCGCCCTACTAAAGAAATTCGCAAGCAAGGGACATGCCGAACACCTACCTTTCCAACTAAGTCCCACGCGAGGACCCTTTCATTGATGATGCCTTCCGTCGTTAGCAAGCGGTGGCCGACTAGGCCTTTTCCCTCAATATTTTAGGAAGCGAAGAGGACAGAAAAAAGTTTGGTAAACTTCTCCCTTTGGTGGGCATTTACCCAAGGCACTGATATTCTGAGTCTCTCGATTATATGTGAAATAGGGAGTTAAAGGTCTTATTCGTCTTTATTGGCCTATGTGAATATGAGCCAATTCCAGAAAGTGAATAATTCACTATTGAAAGTGCAAGTCGACGTTCTTGATATGAAAGTGAAAGTGGAGTGAAATCTAGATATGAAGGTTCAAGTCCAGTTCCAATCTGCATATAAAAGTAATGTTCAATCGTCGAAAGTAATCTCTCTTTTGTTGTTCTCTTTTAGTCCGCTTTTCTTTTTTCTTTCTTTGGAGTCGGGTTCTTAAGACAGGACTGGAAATCGGGTTATCTGAATATCTCTCTTCCGGCAAAAGAAGTGAGCAAGAAAATGGATGTGGGTGCTAACGCTTTCGCACATACGTTTTCTTGCTTAGTTGAGGAATAAATAAATAAGCAGCTTTAGATTGTTGTCTATCGGATTCTATTGAGAAGAAGGGAGAACCATCCATTGTGCAATGAACTATAGCTAGTGGAAGGAAGGTTGAACCTTCACCTAATCATACTTAGGTGGCACCCATTCTGCAGTGGGCAGACGTCACACTGCCGCTTCAATAGAAGGCGGGTAATAATCAGAAAGTGAATCATCAACCACTCATTTAGAAGCCGCTCATGCAACAACATTTAAGTCAATCCTTCAACCCTTATTATTTAGTCTAGTTGTTGGAGGAAATGCGCCTTGAACACATTACGTATACTAGCTGAGCTTTCTCCCTAATTGTGACTAGTTGTTATTCGTTTCGATCAATTGTCCCCCTAGCCGGCAATGCCTCAGCTTCTCAAAATCTAGGAAGTAAGTTCTCTGAAAAAAAAGGCATCATTATAAAAAGATACTAGCGCTACTAATAACAGAAGCTACTTTTTTCTAAGAAAGGAATAAAGCTGAAAACTAAAGAAAGAGATCTGAAGTGGGTCTCATGAGTAGTTTGTCTTGTTTCAGTCCGTACAAGAAGAGACTTTCAAGGTTGCCCAAGAAGGGGCAGGCCTATCTATTGGTGGTACTAGTTCCGTGGGAGTGGCAGGGTTTCGGTGCCGTCAGCATGGGTCGGGCTATCGATCACAAGGGTCTAGATACGGGTCTCGAACGGAAAAGTATGCTACATATTGCTCTGCTCCAGTTCCCTCTGCTTACAACTAGTCAATTCGTTGATCGCCCCTCTTATTTCCAAAGGCCTAAAAAGTTGACTTTCCGAAGGCCTAAAAACTATTCTATTCTAAAGTGGAGAAAGCAGAACCTTTCTTTCTCAGAGCGCTGTAAGCCCTTCTGTCCCACTTTGGGCCTTCTAGTTGTCGAATCCAGACCCTGCTTGAAAATCAGCTTCAAACGAGGTTGCTAGCCCCCCATTCCCTCCTCTCTTCTTTTAATAAGAAAAAGTAGTAGTCTTCCACGGTGGTGGGGTCTCAATGGAGGAGAACTTTCCTGTTCATTCTACTGCATAGGCAAGATCTCATCCTTCGGCGAATCTAGGGGCTCAGAAGAGTGCTCCCTACGACAGGAAATCAAGGTCTGAAGACTATCTCTTCGATGACGTGGACATAGGGAGGCGATCCAACAAGAGAGATGCAGAAGAATATGCCCTCCTCAATGGTTCAAGCCCTCGCTCAGAACTAAATCATCCTGTGGCACTCACTGCATGAGCTCATAGGGCAAGATGAAGAGAAGAGAAAGGCTAAAGAGATTGTCAACTTCACCTAGGCATGCTTCCATCAGCGCTGAAAAGACAGCATTGAACGAGAAGAGAACTAAGGAAAGGCTGGTGATGTGCCACTGTATGGGGAGCTCTGAGAAAGTAGAAGTGCTTTCCTTCACGCTGAGCGTGAACTCTCAATTTTGCTATACGAGGAAGATTGCTCAGCTAAGTCTGTCTATTGACGGATTTCTCATTGCATTCGATGTTTAGAGTAATACTATAGAGTGTTTGGTTTCGCTTTCAAGTTGTATTGGTTGACAATATGCCATAGCGGCTGGTTCAAAATATCCCCCTCGCGAACCTCCACCCGCGGACCAAGACTCCAACCGAAGCACAAACCTGAGAATTGGTAGTTGGAGAATCAGTAGCTTGTAAATAGATTTTCTATTATGTGATGCTTGTGGGCCCCCTTTTTGTTAAGTGAAGTGAGGCGGGGTCGCCGAACGAACTACGTTAGTTTACTTGCACGCGATCTCCTTCCAGAGCCAAGACATTAACAGTCTAGAATCTTTTTTCATTTTTTATGTTCTGTTAGGTTTTTATCTTAGATTCCGTCATGATGGAGTCTAGACCTTTTCTTCTTTTACTTCACACAATAGAAAAAAAATTAATATATATAATATATTATTTTTTAAGGGCAAATATATATATGATATATAATATATTATTTTTTATGGGTAATAGTTAGGAGAGGTGCACCTAGCTTTTTGTCTCTTTGATAGCTGGAAGTTCTCCAAAAGTATGAAAGGCTGGAGGGCTTTGTACCAACCATTCTAGTGTGGTTGGATTCTGTTCAACAGCACAAGGACTTTCCGCACATCTTTTGTTCTTTCCACTGCTTGAAGTGATTGCGACAACTACGAAGAAACGATGAATCCCAACTACGGATATATAAGAACCGAAACTGCTTAGAGCATTCCATCCGACGTAAGCATCTGGATAATCTGGAATGCGACGTGGCATGCCCGAAAGCCCTAAGAAATGCATTGGGAAAGAAGGTCAGATTAACCCCCAAAAAAGCAATCCAAAAATGGATTTGGCCTAACCTTTCAGGATATGTCCCACCAAAGATTTTACCCACCCAATAGTAAAATCCAGCAAATAAAGCAAAAACGGCTCCCATAGAAAGTACATAATGGAAATGTGCAACCACATAATAAGTATCATGTAGAGAAATGTCTAGCCTAGAGTTTGCTAGAACAATTCCAGTGAGCCCTCCTATGGTGAACAAAAAGATGAACCCTATAGCAAATAACATGGGTGTTTTGTATTGTATCGAACCTCCCCACATGGTAGCAATCCAACTAAAGATTTTTATTCTAGTGGGCACAGCTATGATCATGGTAGCTGCGGTGAAGTAGGCACGCGTATCAACGTCTAAGCCCACAGTAAACATATGATGAGCCCAAACTAGAAATCCAAGAACACCTATACTTATCATGGCATAAACCATGCCTAGATACCTGAAGACCGGTTTTCTTGAAAAAGTCGATACGATATGACTAATAATAACGAATCCAGGCAGAATGAGAATATACACCTCTGGATGACCGAAGAACCAAAAGAGATGCTGGTATAATATTGGGTCTCCCCCTCCTGCAGGATCAAAAAAGGTTGTATTAAAGTTTTGATTGGTTAATAACATTGTAATTGCCCCTGCTAGTACCGGAAGTGATAATAAAAGTAGGAATGCTGTCACTAGAACGGACCACACAAAAAGTGGTAATCTATGCATAGTCATTCTAGGTCCACGCATGTTGAAGATAGTTGTTATAAAATTGATAGAACCTAAAATTGATGAAACACCTGATAGATGAAGACTAAAAATTGCTAAATCAATTGCTCCTCCAGAATGGCTAGTAATACCACTTAAGGGCGGATAGACCGTCCACCTAGTGCCGCTGCCCA
>RYFJ01002626.1:37500-141029 GCA_003991445.1 Oryza meyeriana var. granulata
TCGTCCCTTCACCGACTCCGAATCCATCCTCTAGAAAGAATTTAACGTATGATCAAATAAATAGCAAATAATGTGAAAAATCCAAAATGTTCTAATATGCATGAGGTTTGTGCAAGGTTTAGGTACTGACCTAAAGTGAATGTAGGTGAAAGAATTTCTATTTTATCACTTTTCATCTGGGAGTTATGAACTTTACAAGTTCTATATACGTAATACGGTATTTATACCTTATTTAAATTTTTAGGGATATTCTATGAGATGTTTTACTAAGTGTAAGTTTTAGATAGTGAATGGGTATTGGTTTTAGATGATCTTTGGGAAAGAAACTTCTATTTTATTATTTTATAAAACAGAGATATAGATTTTTAAAGCCATATGCGTGAAATAGGGGTTTGTACCTTATATAACTTTTAATATGTACTTCGCGAGGTATTCTTGTCAATTTATTATTTACAGTATTAGAGAGTAGAATTTTATATCAAATATGGAGAAAGAATTGTTAATTTAGTATTTGGTATTTGAGATATGTATTACTTGGAAGTCTCATATGTAAATACGTCTGGTTACAAATTAATATTAAATGTCCAAATTACTTTAAAGTGTGGAACCTATGCTGTGGGTCGGTACTGGTCCTTGATGAATTTTGATGAGCAGGTTTCTATTTCATTAACTCCTTTTTTGGAAATATTAATTTGTAAGTTTTAGGCTGGTTTACGGTACCTATACGTGTATTTTAGTATATATGAGTTTTAGGACTAAGTTTTTATGAAGTATGACTTTACATATTTTGAGAAGAATACCCTGTGAACCTACTGTCATTTAGGTGTATTTCATTTAGAGTTAAACTAGAGTTCTATGATTTTTAGAAATACTTGTACATTTTATCCCTTAGACAAAATATTTATCTATTATACAAGTTCTAAAGGTGTTTTGGTGTATTACTTTTAGTCAATCTTCTCTTTACAGAAATATAGGGCAAGATATTATGAAGCTAACAAACTTGGGTTCATGTTATTTGGAGTTCAGATGAATTTCCTATGCATTTTCGAAGTTATTACATCTTTTATGCATTAATCAAAGTATTTATCTATTATCGAATTATATAAAAGTGTCTTCTATATAAGTCTAACCAAATTTTAGTTTACAACAGCAAAGTTCAATATTTTTTGAATTTATCAAGTTTTGATTTACCAAGTTTGGAGTTAACATGAGGTGGATAGGATTTTTAAAGTGTTTATGTACATTTATACTTTATCTAATTTTTGAGGCATTTTAAGTACTATTTCCTCCAGATTTTAATCTACAGAATTAAAGTTCATAATTTTTTGATTCCAACAAATCTTGTTTCATCCAATTTGGAGTTAAAGTGAATTAGTTATGGATTTTTTAAGTTTGCACAATTTTCAGTGGAGCAAATAATGCAATTTAGCATTTTCTTTTATTTTTCCAGATTTTAAATACATGGGTCCACTAGTCAGTGAGAGCTAATATGCAAAAAGACCCTCGGGGTTTCCAGAAATAGAACCCACGGTCCTCAGCCACGTGTGAAAAATAGTTTTCTTCAAGAGTTCAAATAGTTTTTACTATTTAAGTTCGGCTCCCTAGGCCCACTTGTAATAGAGTGAAAACTTTACTAACCAACCTAACATCTTTTGATTTCGTCACAACTCGGTCCTTGTCCGCTACTCCCTGCTGACGAGTGGGCCCCGCGCGTCGGCAAGACAGAGTAGGGGAGAGCAAGGCAGAGCAATGTCGACGAGCTTCTCAACGGCGGCGGCGAACGGCGGCACATCTCGCCGGGCAGCCAAAAGAGAAAGTGAAGGGGAGATTGAGGCGAAGCTATTGGTGGTGGCCTCGTCCCCAATGGTGGTCGGAATCAGATGCCATGGCGGTGCGAGCGGGGAAACATCTCAGGAAGGCATGACAAATGGAGCTACGACTCGATTCATTCCAAATCCATGCATGCATGTGGTTATATATACCAGTGTGCTCACCAGGGCTCGGCCGAGGATGGCAAGGTCTCAGACAGGGACAATGACGAAGATGGTTTGGCGGCGGCTGAATCCTTTGGGGTCGCATCGTTGGCTTACTCCCGTTGTCCTGCGGTTGAGGTAAGGTGCCTAACCGGTTAGAGACTTCATAGAGGCGGTTCCATGGTAAGGAATCGAAGCGGGGCTCACTAGAGAAAAATAAATCGACGGCGGTGGCAGTTGGCCAGAGAGAAAGAAGACGAGCTAGATCTCGAGTTTCACGGCACCATATCTCGATTCCTTCGGTCAGCTCGCTCCTGGAAGCGAGGCGACGATGTTGGCGCGATGGCTCGGCTTGCAATGTCTTGGATCAGCCAGAACGGCGACGGTGTCACGTCGGCGATCCAGCGGAGCAAAGGCAGTGCACGGTGGTGGCATGGCGGCTCTGACCAGCAAACCTAGGGCCATCAAGTACGAAAATGGAATGATTAGGAGATGTATATCACGTTCCTGTGGTTGAGAGAGGGTGGAGCTCACCGGAGTTAGCTTAGGCTCGATCGAACACTATCGGTGGTGAAGAAGATGCTTCTATCTCCGGCGATCCTATAGGTTTTCTCCGGTCTTCTTGGTGGGAACGTGAAGAGGAAGGAAAGGAGACTCTGTTGGCGCGTTTTGAGGTAAAATGGTCGAGGTCTTCTAGGGATGGTCTTGTCTAGGTGGCTCTGCAGGCTGAAAAGGGGAGAAGAAGGAGAAGAGGGCACGTTGGCTGTGGCTGCTAAGGTGTGCCCACTTCTACCGTGGCATGGGTGGGTCCCACCTTGCAAGAAATATTTTGTCACATACATTGGGCTAGGTTTAGACCATGACTAGTGGGTCCATGTAGTGATGTCCTAGGTGAAAGTGAGGAGGATGGCTAGAAATTTGGGTGAAACACACTATCCTAAGCAGTGGTGAGGCTTACAGGTGGGCCAGGGGTCTTGTGGGGTCCACATGGAAGTGAAATAGAGAGAGGAGTCCTCTAGAAGCTGTCCTGCTAGCTGTCAAACATGCAATCTTTACACTAGCGTTTTACCAAGTTACCCAGGGTTATTAAATTAGGAAAAATTACTGGAGGTAGAGGAGGATGTACTTAAATTACTGACCAAATTGCATGGTTAGAAGTGATCTGGTTAATCTTTGGTGAAATTGTAAAGTAGGCATGGTGACCCTGTTTTTCTGCAGTCCAAATTATTCCCTAGGCCTTTGCTCTTATCATCTTATGTGATTTCTTTGAGAATTAAATTAGGCCAAAATTTCTGGTTTTAGGGTTCATATTGACACACATTTTGGTAGAAGGGAACTGCCTGATAAATCTCCATTTTTATTTGGGAAATTTACTAAGTAAACTAACTTGTTTTAGCTATCTTCCTAGTCTTGCTGATTTTGAGAGATTTCAGTGAAGTATTTATTGAAGTGATAAAAACCATGCAAAATTTTCAATGGTTCAATTATGTTGTGTTGTGCACATAGAAATTTTTCCATGATTTTATGTTAAACCAAATATTTTTAAAGATTCCTTAAGTTATACAAATGTATATGCATCCTATTATGAAAATGCATTTTTAAAATCCAAAACAATCAAAAGAAGACCTTCACATGAAATGGTAATAAATTTATTTATCTCCATATTTTTATGTCAAACTTTTATCTATACCTATGTAGTCATATTACATTTTATTTTTTGTAATTTATTACAAAAATCTTTATGCACATTTGGATGAGTTATTCCCATTTGGTCAAAACCTCTTATACCCATTTGGATGAATTATTGCCCTTCCTATTTGACCTACAAAAGATTTTTAGAAATTTGCTTTATGGATTCCAGAGTTGTGCTTTATTTTCTTTTATTATTTTATATTGTGACCTAGGGTAAGTCTTTAAGTAAATTATAAATTTAACTATAAAAGTTTTAGTGTTTCCCCTTTTTAAGATTTAGTTTAGTAAATCTACCCCTCATTTTACTCCTTTGTATAGAAAGCATAAGATTTTACTTCCGAGGGCTTTTTATTAACTTATTTTAGTTAAACTTTCGAAATTCGAAATTTTGGTATGTTATAGTCGTAATGTTCATGGCCGCGCCTTTTCGATGGGAGATCTTGTTTTAAGAAAAATAAAGACCTCCAAAGACAGGCAAAAATTATCTCCCTTATGAGAGGAGCCGTTCATTATCGCTGAAGTGACACGCCCGGGGGCTTATCGACTAAAGACTGAAGATGGCAACCTAATCAACAACTCATGGAACATAGAACAGCTATGCCTTTTCTATACCTGAGCATTATACTTAATTCATATATATAAATAAAGTTTTCTACTCTGACTCACTTCGCCGATTGTTTCCAACCGAGTAGTGAGTCAGGGGCACATAATGATATCACATCTTTTGTTGTTATTCACAATTCGAGTTTGTTTTATATAAGTCACGAAGTCTTAGAATGATTATGCTAACTTCTACCGAGTATAGACTTACTGGATAAACGCCTTTTAAGTTGATCCGTATCGCTCGATATGATTTGGCTAATCGGACAAGGCTAATGACGACTACGATAACTCAAGCACTCGAATAGACTTTTACAACAACACAAAAGCATATGGATTTACAATATATAAAAATCGCAAGTGTTTTCCCATACACAGCCTACTTAAAAATTCTATTGGAATCACAATCATAGTGGCAGTTCTTCAGCTATAGCCTTCGCATTCGGCTTGGCTAGGTTGATAAGCTCTAGCACCTGCTCTGGAGTTGTAAATCCCTCATTAACCACCTCAATATCCATTTGGGGATAACGAGACTTGGTCATTGCAAGGGCCTAGGTAATGCCTAGGGTGGCATGGTCTGTAACATAATTATTCAAGACCGCCAAAGCTACTTGAAGCCATTGGAGAATGTGAGCTGGCGAGCTAGAGCTGGTGCTGGCCTCCTCCTACTGCATGATGTCCAAAAGAGACTTGACAAAGTCCACAATGGCGCTCCGCGAGTCGAACTGTGATGTCCTACTTTGATTTGTTCGCTAAAGGAGTCGAACTATGACCGCACTTTGATCTTGTAGCCTGTCACCCAAAGATAGGCTATAAAAAGATCTGATGACTTAGTCAACTATGACTTAGAAATAGACAGTCAACTTACTTGCAAATTCAGTGTCAACCTTGGACTTCGTCTTTTGAAGATCTTCAAGTTCTTTCTTTAGGTGTTCAATCTCCAAGGACTGATTATATATGGTGGTCTCATGGACTACAGTCAGCCATATCTAAAGATCAACAAGCTGAAGAGGATACCAGGAGCTACTCGGGCAATAGGAGACATACCCTGGATAGTCCCAATATTCTCCCACTGCTCGTCGTGCAGCTTGTTCACTAAGTCCCTCAGCCAGGTCTCCCTCTCCTTGTAGGTGCGCTCAAGCTCGTTCTTCTCGGCTTGGAGCTAAGTGAATTAGGAAATCTGAGGAGTAAGTCTAGCAAATGCCTGACTCATTTTCTTAGACCGGTCAACGATTTTCTGCAACAAGATAATACATCGTCAACATGACAGTCGGCTACAAAGCTACATGATCAACAATGAAGTTGAGACATGATTAGTCAAGGTGTTTACTTGCACTTGCCTCAAAGCCTTGATAGTGGCCTCATAGAGCTCAATCCGCTCCTTTCTAGCTGCCTCTTTGTCCAGTTTCAGAGTATCCACGCTCCCATTAGGGTTAGTCCAATGGAACACCCTAGGTTGATTGCATGGTGGAGCTTCGAGTCTAGGGAGGCCGCCTTCTTCAAAAGAAGGAGATGATGGAGGAGAGGGAGTTGCTGGCCTCGGGTCTTCAGGAGGAACTGGCTCTATGATGGGCTCAGTGACAGGATCAACAGTCGGCTCTGCAACTTCCCAACTGGGTGAGGCTGGTGGTTTAGCCGAGTGCGTTACTTTGCCCTTGGGGGCTAGGGTAGCACTCGGTTTGGGCTGTTGTCTCTCCACTTCGGCCTCAGTCAGGGCAGGGTCGGCAATGGGGGTAGGTGGCTCTGGCCCTTCTTTGGGGTCAGAGTCACTTGGCTTCCTGCAAATTCATACAGCAATCAAGACATTGTAAATCACTTCAAGTTATTTGAAGACAGAAGACCACATACCTCTTGGAGGTATTAAACCTCCACCCCTGCGTATCACGGAGGGAGTGTCGATGTTTTGTATCGGCAATAAGAATATGGGGCTACTCGTGAGACCTAAACTTGATGGACTGCAAAGGAACACGGAACAATTTATACTGGTTCAAGCCCTTGAGATGAGGTAATACCCTACATCTTGTTATGGTATATTGCCTTTGAGGTTTCTCTCGTGAGATTCTGATAGTTATTATTCTGCCCTTAGGGGGCGCCCTGCCTCCTCTTATATACCGGGGGATAGGATTACAGGGTAGGAATCCCAGTCGGACTCCGACCAAGGGATTTCCTTCTAGGAATACAACGTGCCCGACTAAGATTATATCATTTCCTTGTCGTGTAAGGTAATACATGCCGAGTCCTATTGTATCCCTAATTACAAGGTTAGGCCCATCCTCTGTCCGAGTGGCCCATATGCTTCTCAGGAGGTACCCACGGCCCATGGCCTCCATAGGGAGGTAGCCAGTGAAGAGCTCGAAGGCATACTCCTGGAGGTTGTGTTGCCTAGTGTCAGGCCTTGAGGCATGGAACCAGGTGGAGTGTTACTGGGGCTAGCCGGCTCCACACTCGGTGCGGCCAGCTGGGTCGGTGGTGTGGTCAGTGCTGTAGCTGGGGCTGTGGTAGGTGCTGGAGCTGCGCTATCGGCATCCCTGATCCTAGGACAACCTAACACCTTATTCGGCGTGCTCTTAGGCTTGGCCTGGTCCTGCATAGGTTGCTTCCTAGCTCTCTTGGAGCTGGGTTGGTCGGCTGATAGGATAGCTGGCCATTTTCTTGACCCCTAGTCGGCGGGCTGGGAGGGTTCGACACAAAGTTGACATTTTCCTGCAAACAATGCATATGAGGACAATTTCATACAATTCAGATTCACAGGCAAATATCAAGATAGCCAGATATCAAGAGCTCACTGTTTGCCTTGACCTACTCAAGTAGTAGGGCTTGGGACACTTCTCGGCGTCCAGAGTCTTTACTACGCAGTTCATGAAGTAGCGCAGCAGAGTATCTACCACCGTGTCCTTGATGACGAGGTTGGCGCACTCCCGGGTTGGATCATTCTTCCCTTGGTATTCATATCTAGGATGGATCTTGACATTCAGGGGCTGCGTGCGCCGGTTCTTGAATGTCCGGGCAACCCAAGGCCCAGCCAAACCTTTTTTCTTTAGAACATCAATCTTCTCCACCAGCTGCCGCACCTGCACCATATCGGCCTCCGAGGGGGAAGTTGACCAGCACTCCAAGACTTGGGAGGATTCCCAACAAAAGATGGCAGGGAGGGTTCTGGATTTGAACAGTAAAACCACTCCTGATGCCACCCGTTCAAGGAAGTCTTTAGGGGGAGGTGAAGATAGACCTTCTTCATCTCATTTCAAAGCTGAAGCCCAGCACCCCCTATGACTTGAGGATTGGATTTCGATGGTTGGGGCTTAATGTGGAAGAAATAGCGAAAAAGGTCAAAATGGCGATCAATCCCAAGGAAGGCCTTGCAAAGAGTTACAAAGATTGAGATTTGAAGGATGGAGTTGAGGTTAAGATGGACAAGCTCGATCTGGTAATAATCAAGAAGACCCCGGAAGAAGTCGGAGGTGGGAAGAGCAAAACCCCTATGGAGGCCATAGGCCCTGAGTACCTCAAGGAAGGCAATTACGACCACTCGGATAGAGGGTGGGCCGGTCCCTGTAATTAGAGATAGAGTTGGACTCGGCTTCATATTACCTTGCATGAAAAGGAAATAGATATAGTCCTAGCCAGATACTCTATGTACTGATAAGGAAAGCCATTGGTTGTATTTGATTAGGTTTCCTACCTTGTAATCCTCATCCCTCCCGTATATAAGGAGGGATAGGGAGCCCCTTGGGAGATATCACAATCTCGCCAGAGAAATCTCGAAGGCAATACACAACAGCTGGAAGTAGTGTATTACCTCACCTTGAGGGCCTGAACCAAGATAAATCTTTTGTGCCCCCTTCGCATCCATCAAGTTTAGGTCTTACGAATAGCCCCATATAATTATTACCGATACAAAACATCGACAGTTAGCGTGCCAGGTAAGGCCTTCGTCGAGATCATCTTCATCAAGCCTGATGGATTCAATCATCGGAGTCGACGGCATCAAGTTCTTCCCTAGGCAAACAATCAGCTTCGGGAGCCTCTACTTCGTCGCCGACAAACTCGGCGACCTTACTCTGACCGACTCGGATTCGACCCGATCGGCTAGAAACCAAGCCGGCCTCACGCTAGTTGGCCTACTCAACGCTGCAGCTATCTTTGGCGACCTGCTACGGCCCAAGTCCATGGACAACTCTTTCTCCTGGTGTTTGACTCGGACTCAGCTTTAAGCCAACTGAGATCGGGCTAGGGAAGGAGGAGATCGTCAATCTCCCATTCAGACTCAGCAATGCCGCAGATAACTTCAATCTAACTCCGATACATAGATCAAATCCCCTAGAGTTCAACTTGGATATGGCCCAAAGCCGCTCGAGATTGGATCTAGGGAGGTTGGAGTTGTAATTACTCCCCTAAACTACTCTGACTCCGACTCACAGTCGGACAGCAATTCGGGAAGCTTCACTCCACCACGTGAAGTCTTTATGGCGTCCAACGGCTAAATTCCCACACAGGACACATGCCGACTATACGATCAGCAAGAGGAGGAAGCCCGCCGACTGTGTGAGCAATAGGAGGAAGATGCACGACACCTGTAGGCCGAGCACGACGCTCGCAACAACAATTTGCACAAGGCCGGGCGGACCACTCAACAAGAAATCCGCCAAACCCAAGTGGATGACCACGACGTCTTCGTGACACCACAGCAGAACGTTGAGGCCACTGCCACTTTGCTGGACACCTTGCAGTTCGGGCCCGACCACTAGGCCACCCCGACTATTGTGAGGATCAAGGCAATGATCACCGCTACAGCATGCCAGCAGTGACAATAGTTTGGAGATACTCTCATACCGTCGAATAAGACGGCTTCAAATACGGTAGTCTCATCTGCTTCAGCACGGCACCGAGCAGCTGGCTCCGGTCAGCACCGCTCGGAGTCCCGTCACATGTCACTTGGCAACCAAAACAACGAGCAACGGCGATACCGTCATGACGACCGCCGTGACAACCAGGATGCCCGAGGACAACTACAGTGGGATCTCCTCCACGACATCAACGCTCGACACTGGGAACGTGAGGAGGATGAGCATAAGCTCTTCGGCCTCCACCATAAGCGATTTCGTCGCCGTAGTCGGAGTTGGAGCCCTCACCCAGATGAAGGAGTACCGGTGTTTACCCACAAGTTACAACAAGTCGACTGGCCATCCAGTTTTAAGCCGATTGGAATACAGAAGTACAATGGGAAGACCAACCCGGAGTCCTGGCTGACCGTATACACCTTGGCGATATGAGTGACTGGAGGTGATCACAAGGCTATGGCTAACTACCTGCTAGTCGCCTTGGCCGACTCGGCAAGGACATGGCTGATGGGGCTTCCTAGGCTGTCAATTGGCTCCTTCCTAGACTATCAATTGGCTCCTGGGGGGAACTCTGTGAATGCTTCATTGCAAACTTCCAAGGAACTTATGAAAGGCCGTCTTCCAAGTACGATCTGTACCAGTGCCATCAGAGAAAAAATGAGTCTCTCCGCGACTTCATCAAGCGTTTTTTCGAGAAGAGGAATTCAATCCCCAAAATCAAGGACGAAGTTGTCATCGCTGCCTTTCGCAAGGGAGTTAAGGATACACCGTTCATTGCAAAATTTACTCAGAAGCCGCCCAACTCCATCATAGCTCTATTCGACATGGCCAACAAGTATGCTAATTCAACTGACACCATCGCGGAAGCACTCGACGACAAGGAGCCGCGACAGAAGGAGCGATAGGAGATAGACGACGCGGCCCCATCCAAGGCTAGGAACTGCAAGCGCAAGTCAGAGGATATCGTGGCAACAGTTGATCGCAACCGTCCTCGACCTCTCACAACTGAAGATTATCAGAACGACAAGTGGCATGCTCAGGGGTTCATAAGCTCAAGCACGAGGACGACACTTTCTTTTCCCAACTCATGGAATACCAAATAGCTAAGTCACTTTTTGATAAATATTTTCTCCTTATATGATGTTCTCATCTAAATGGGGCTGGAGGCAACTCACTTTCCTATGGTTTGACTAGGATACGGCTTAGCGCCAGTCGGGATCAGATCTAGGGGAGATGAGATCGTCAATTCCTCACTCAGCCTCGCCAATGCCACAGCCGCTTACACCTAATAGGTGTATATGCTGTGCATTTTCTATTTTTGCTCTTAATGATTGCGTATATAAGGAGGGATAGGGAGCCCCATGGGAGATATCACAATCTCACCAGAGAAATCTCAAAGGCAATACACAACAACTGGAAGTAGGGTATTACCTCACCCCGAAGGCCTGAACTAGGATAAACCTTTTGTGCCCCTTCACATCCATCGAGTTTAGATCTTACGAATAGCCTCATATAATTATTGCCGATACAAAACATCAACAACCCCTATCAAAGGACTCAAAAACGACGATTTCTTGGTAGTCAGCGGTAGGGATTGTCTCATCTTTGGCCGGGCACCAGTTGATGTGTTCTTTTGCTTGGAGGCACTTGTTCCTCTCCAGATGTCCTAGTTTGGAGGAGCACGGGGTCAATGTTGGCCAGGTCCCTGCCGGGATTTAGGGAGCGTTAGATGGTGACCTCGGCATGGTTAGAGTCTAGAGGAAGAGGGAAAATCTTCTGATTGGAGAGAATCGACGCTAGATCGTGGGATTTTTTGGATCTGTGGAAAGAAGCTTATGTGGCATGGAAACCCTAAGTTTGAGGGCGAAGAGCACGAGAGCTTTGAGCATGGATCTAGAAGACGAAAGTGATTTGGCGATTTGAGGAAGAAAGAGGAATCTTTTCTCTCTCCTTGAAACTTAAAGTGCTGCATTGGGTGGTTGGCTTGGGCCGGCTTGCTCAGTAGTGGGCGATAAGATATGAGTTCCTAAATAGTATGTCCTATTGGGCCGATAGCCAATTGTGTTAAAGTCACAATTTGGGTGATCTTTTGTAGGAGACGATTAAAATAATCAAATATTCTTCATGCTAAGCCTATTTGCTGGACACATGTGTTTAGATATCTGTATTATTTAATAGGTATTGAGGATATATCCTTATAAGAATCAATAGCTAGTCCCCATTAAAATTAGGGATGCAAGTATCACTCAAGCACACCTCACCACATAGTGGATTAACTCCATAGTGGTACTTGGCTTACATGCAAAAAAAATTTCTAGCTGATATGATGCTGAAGAGTCTAATTTCTGAGAAATATATCACTCGGGGAAGAGTTAAAGGTTAAAAGATCTTTGACTTTATGTTTGATTGTTTTTCTCAATTAAGCACAAAGTCGGGGCTACACCTAATAGGTGTGCCTATTCGGCGCACACTATTCATATTTTTCATGAAGAAGCACTTGGATAAAAAGTACTCGAGAGCACTACACTCAGGAATTCTTCACCATGAAGGATGAGCACTCGGCGTCAGCTGTGACTCAACTATGAAGGTCTCAAGAGCTACTATGGAGCCCATGGGCCCCGGGTACCTCAAGGATGTAACCTTGCATGACAAGGAAAGGGATATAGTCCTAGCCAGTTACTCTATGTTCTTAGAGGGAAATCGCTTGGTCGAGTTCGACTGGGATTCCTGATTTGTAACATTGTCTCCTCGGTATATAAGGAGAGGCAAGGAGCCCCCCTAGGGCATACGGAATCTCACCAGAGAATACAGCGAAAGCAATACACCACAACTGGAAGTAGGGTATTACCTCACCCTGAGGGCCTGAACTAGTATAAATCATCTTGTCTTTCGAAGTCCATCGAGTTTCGGTCTGATGATTAGCCCTACAATCAATATTGCCGATACAAAACATCGACATAGAGGCATCGGAGAACTGAATAGGAGGAAAACGGTCGTCCTCTCCCCTGTGATTCAAGGCGCAATTTGAGGGGGGAATTAGGGGGAATTGAAGAGGACTTAATATGGGTTGATTTCCCCCATTCAATTGGGAGCGAAACTAACAGAGGGAGGCAAATTTGGGGGTGGCGCCGCTAGGGTTTCTTGGGGGAGAGAGGAGACGTGACTAGCCGGAGGTAGGAGATAGCTAATGGGTGGGATCCACCCGTCAGCGTCGGTGAGGGGCAAGCACAGGCTGGCTGGGCCACGGGGCGAACTAAGAGAGGGAGGCCGAGGTTAGGCCAGTTGGGCCGAGGCACACATGACGGGAAGGACTAGGCAAGGCGGCCTAGCAAGTAGCTTAGGACAAGCGAGGCCGAGGGAGATGGGCTACCGGGGAACTGACTGTGCAGGGCGAGATGGTCAAGGAGAGATGGGCCGGGCAAGGAGGAGAGAGATCTTTGGCTGAAAATGGCCCCAAAGGGGAGACGGGATTATTTTTAGTTTTTCTTTTTATAAAAACATAGTAAGTTGTTATTGTGGCGTAATAAATAGTAATTGTGCTCTAAAAATTCCAGCAAAAATTGGGGAGACATTTTAGGGCATGGAGAATTTAAGAAAAATACTCTGGGCCACATTTGAATTTTTTCTTAGACGTATTTTATTGTTGGAGATTTTCCTTCAGATTTTATTAAAATTCTATTATTCCATTTTCTAAATGAATTTTAACTAGGATGAATTTATCAGAACATGACAAATCCACCCCCTTACAAGAACCTTACCCCCGAGATTCAAAAGGGCTAGCAAGAAGGTAGGTATGGATGGTCTTCACTACATCTTCTTACTTCTCTAGCAGCTTCCACTTCCATCGGACTGATGTGACCACCCGGCTAAAACATTTTGAACTCAAAGCCCTGTTCCCTCTTATATTTCTTTAACACTTCAGTCGACTTCCTAAGGTAGTCCAAAGTCCGAGTATCTCAATCTGCCTTCGTTTGGCTTTTATCTGAATTGTGAACATTTGGAGGTACTGCTTCCATTGAGAACCTTCTTATTCCGCTCGTTATAGGGTCAAATATCTATAACCACGAAACACTACTTCCTTTGTAGCTTGGTACTGGTGAAAATTTTCCTCTTGGCTGTGTATTGACTTTTCTTGACACCATCCCTTCCAGATTGGGGTTATTGCATACTACTAAGCAGATCGGTGCGATACACAAAAATTCTTTCCACCCAACTCCTACCTTTCATAGGGAGAATCGTTTCTTCTAGCTGGGGTTTATACTGTAGAGACTTCTCTTGAGAGCTTCATGGTTGGCTTGCATTTGTTATGAAACTTCACCCGTTAACCTTGAGGCTTCATTGTTCGATCCATACAAATGTGTATTTGCACATGGCCATCCATGGAATGCTTAGAACTAAACACTCCGGTAAAGCTGAAAAACCATCTTCAAATAGAGACACACCTGTCCCACTTTCTGGCTATCCTCCGTTTTTCCGAACATGCTTCCTTTATCTGACTTCTTTATGTTGAAGATAGGACAAAATTTCTGCGCCACTGACATGCGGGCCCCACATGTTAGCCACTGGTCCACTGTGGACCGAGTGCATCGAGACGGACCACGGGTTAAGAAAGCGAACCCCACTTGTCAGCCAGAGAGAAGCCGACAAGCGGGCCCACCGGTTACCACGCAGCGGCCACATGTGGCCGCCACGCGGGCAACACGCGAGTGAGCCAGCCAATGTGACCACCACGGGCACGCCACGGGGTAGCCATGTCACACCCTAAAAATCTCTCTAATTAAAAATCATTTTAGGTAAATGGAAATACAAGAATACACTAGAAAAAGTTTCTTGTGAAAGTGTTTGAATAAAATTCTAAAATTTTCAATAGTAAAAATCCAAATTGAACTTTTAATTAATGCTTGGATGCTTTTATATTCTCTGGGTTTATGTCGGTATATTTTAAGCATTTAAGTATTTATAATAAATTTCTTTGTGATTCGTAGTGGTATTTACTTCTGGTAAATTTCTCATGGTTTAATGAACACTTTGAAATTTTCTTGGATTTTTTGGAGCTCCACAATTAATTTTAATGAAATAAAGATCATCTCAATAATTAAATATATGGAAAATAAAATCCTTTTCTTTCCCCTCTTCGGGTCATTCCTGCTTCAATCCTTTGTTGTCGCTCCATTTACCTCGAACCCTGGTTCCTTTTTTCTTTTAGTGTCTGGTGCCATTCTCGAAACCCTAAAACCTTCTCAAAATCCGGAATCCGGAGTTCTCGGGTTTATTCGTTCTCAAAACCCTAAAATCCTCTTTGATTTCTCGATATCCAAAATTCCTCAAATATCTTTTTCCTTTTGAGATGAACCCCTAATATTCCCTCAAAATTCCTTTTGGTGGAAATAAATCCAAACCCCAGACATTACCAGATCTACCCCCATTTCAGACCCCATAAAATATTCTCGTCAATTCCTCTGTTCCCAAAATATTTACAATAGTCTAAATGTCTCTAACTTCCCGATATTCCAGTATTCTCACAAAATATTTCCCATTGACCGAATCCCCAAAATATCTTTATATTTTGGATATTTAATTATTCTTCAAATACTCCAATTTCTCGCCCTTGGTAAAATATCCTCCACTTACTGAACCCCACGAAATATGTTCCATTCTCTATTTCCTTCCAAATATTTTCCTAATCCCAAAAATGTTTCGGAATTCTAAACTTTCCAATTTTCCAATCTCCATAAATACCCCCATTTTTCCGACTCTCGAATATATAATACGTATATCCTGATTTTTGACATATCCCGAAATTCCAAATGTTTTCACAAGTTTCAACTCAAAAATATTCCTCGGAATCCTTAAATCCCCAAAATTCCAATTCTTGCAAAATTGGAATTTTTCTAAAAAGCCCCTTATTTTTCCTCTTTTTCCTTTTCACTTCTTTCTTTTCCTTTTTCTTTTTTTCACCTTCCTTTTCCCTTTTTCTCCCTTCTTCCTCCTCCCTTCTCCTTCTTGCTTCAGGCTCCCTTCTCTCTCTCTTTCGGTCTGTGGGCCGAACCAAGCTAGCCCCGACCAAGGGCCACCTCCCCTCCTCGGCTCAACCCACCGCCGCCTTGGCCCGCCGCCACCTGGCCCCGGTCTAGCCCGGCCCGAGCCGCCGCGCCTCGCGCAACCTCCGCCGCTCTTCTCGGCGCCCGTTGCCAGCACCACCGCCCTAGCCCCCTCCCATATAAATAGTGGCCAGCCGCGCCTCCTCGCCCCCCTAGCCCTAGCCGCCGCCCTAAATCCCGCCGCCCACAACATTGCGCCGCCGCTGCTCTGCGCCTTACTCCAAGCCGCCGCCGCCACTGCGCTAGTGCTGCCGCGGAGGTCATCGTCATCCTTCGCCCGCCGGCGAGCCCCGAAGCCTGCCGCCCTCCTCATCCCCTCCCTCCAGCGTCGCCTGTTTTTCCCTGTCCCGAGCACTGCTGTGGTTGTCGTCAGCTCTCATCGTCCTGGCACCATCCTCCGTCGTTTGTCGCCATCCTGCGTCGATCGTCGCCGCTCTTCGCCACCCGTCGCGCCGGCCATTGCCCGCTCCTCCTCGGCCGTGCGCTGTGCGCCATGGCAGAGGCTTGCCCCGGTGTCGCTGCCCTGTGGACCCCACCAAGGTTCCCCTCTTGAGGCTAAAATGTGGACCCCGCCGGTAACGCATAGACAAGCGCGCCCTGGACGGTCCATCCCCTGTGGCCGACTGATGGGCTCCACGTGTAGATCTCGAAACTCCCTCAACCATTGGATCGTCTAGATTAAATCCGATCCATCCATTTCTCCTTTAAATATCTTTAAGCAATCTCAACCGTCGAATCATCCAGATCAAATCTCCACCATTAGATCCACATGTCTCTCAACCTGAAGCCACATCAGCCCTAATGACTAAGTCAGCTGCCTCCTCGCTCTTCTCTGCCTATGTGGCAGTACACATCGGCTTGTCCACCACTCCTTAATCTTTTCTGGTCCATGGATCTAGTCCACAAGAGCCAAGCCAGTTGTTCCCACTCCAATATTCTATCAGAAGTAATTCCTTTATTAATTATTTTTCGAGGGAATATTCTGATAATATTCTTTTTTGTTTTCTTTTCGGGTTTTCCTTGAACTCAAACTTCCGAGGGCAGTAAGTTTTTCGTCCGAACTCCGATTCGACCCATTCTTCTTAAATTCATCTAAAATCATGATCTATATGTTTAAGTACTTTTTATGTACTGTTTATTTGGAGTTTCTTAGTATTTTTCCTCGTTTTGCATGTAGTCGCATATTTTCGTTGTTCGGAGGATCGCAAAGATCGCGAAAAAGTTCGGAAGACCAAGAGAAGACTTTTTCTATTGCAAGGCAAGTCACACAACAATCCCCTTGAGCATTTTGATCATATTTGTGAAAACTATTTTATTTTAATATTATTGCATGCAATGTTTTGGAACGTCATTATTACGGGTAATTATTATTATTCCGATATTACTTGATTATAACCATTTTGATATTGATTCATATACCTTGATACCCTAGGTAATTAATACCGACTAGCTGGATATCTAATTAATGATCTAGCTATATTATTTAGGATTTGCTTAGTCATGCCTCGAAACTTTAGCGTCATTTTATGTGGAAAAATATGATTCACCAAGGATTAATTAATGAATAATGGTTATCTTTTCATGATTGGTTGTGGTTGGTTAATTAATTTGTCAACTAAAACTTGTCTGAATGGTGGGTCGTGAGCATATGGAATAGTGATGTTGCTAGTAGTGCTCATGACAATTAAGGCCCGGTTCGCGGACTACTTGTTGCGAAGCAATATTCTTACTAACCACAAGTTAGAATGGGTAATGGCGGGATTTGAAGTGTAACGAGTTCAAAAGGAGGCACTAGGGCTTTGTTTGTGGCTGATATAAGTCCACACATGGCAGTTGTCAATAAGTCCATGAGTTTAGGCGTCGAGCTATCTTGCGGGAAGGCACTTGATCACCCTAACCGGAGACCGGAGGCTTGGCGGGAGGCTCTCCAATTGTGTAAGTTACATGGATGGTCTTGTCACAATTTCTATCTGGGTACTTTCGGGTATCGCGACCCATGACTGACATGATGTTGACATTGTGTCTTGTGGGTAAATTGGTACACCTCTAACCAGAGTAAAGCTGTTCGAATAGCCGCATCCGTGGTTATTGGGCGACCTAGCAATGTTTTCTGATTAGTCCCACACTACGCATTAATGATGATAGGTGATGGAAACTTGATAGCTCCAATTTGGAGGGTTATGGTTGTGAGCCTAAACTTTGTTGGAGTGCTGTTCAGTGGATGGTTAAATGTTGATATTAATTGAACTACACTGTTTTACAATGATTTTAAATGCAAATGTTTAAAATGTTATTTATGCAAATAAGCCATACTATATTTTTCCTTTGGAATCCTATTGCATTATTTTCATTTTCATGTGTGGCTTGTTGAGTACGGTGGATGGTAGTCAGTCTTGCAATATTGCAATCATCAGAGTAGAGCTTTGCAAGGAGGAGAAGTTTGTTGTTTAGCTTATAGCCTAGTTGAGCTGCCTCTGGGTTGGTGCTGAAGCTTCGCTAGTTGCCGTTTCATTGCTGTTTTCTTCAATGTGAGGACTAAGTGTCTCTTCTGTAAGTGTTTATTATTATTATGTTTTGGTTATGTCATCAAATCGTCGATTTATGTACCTCGGCTGATTCCTGGATAAGTATTTATTGTAGAAATTAGCTTTAGAAATTTTGATGAATTTCTGGGCGTGACAAGCCACGTGGGACGGAGAGGGATGGCCTGCGCCGGTGACACGGGACCCGAAGGTCGCCGACTTGTGGCAGCATGGCGAAGGGCGGTGATGGCTCGGGGGGATAGAGCATGGGTTGGCGATCCTCACCATGGCGTGTAGACGGTGGAAGGATGACGGTGACGACTGGCGGCGGAGACACGGCAACGACGGAGATGAGGAAGGCTTTGGGTCGATGACGGCGAGGCGGCTCCGGCGGTCGACGGGCGAAGAGAAGGTGATGCCAGGGTAGCTCGTGTTGATGCAAGGTCAAAGATGGTGGCGGCAGAGTCCTACAGTGCTCCGGTGGAGAGAAATGGCCGGCTAGAGTTCGATGGGTTGAGAGGAAAGAGGATACATCATGGGGAGGAAGCTGGAGAGCTTGGCGGCTTCAGAGATGGAAAAGGGAAGAAAGGGAAGGTCAACGACGTCGTTATATAGCTGGCCAGAGAAGGAAAAGGCGCCGGAGAACTCAAGCAAGGCCATCAATGGTGGTTGGAAAATAGGCATCCTCTCCCTGGTGATTCAAGGCACAATTAGAGGGGGAAATTAGGGGGAATTGAAGAGGACTTAATGGGGGTTGATTTCCCCCATTCAATTGGGAGCGAAACTGACAAAGGGAGGCAAATTTGGAGTGGTGCTGCTAGGGTTTCTCGGGGGAGAGATGAGACGTGACCAGCCAGAGATAGGAGACGACTGATGGGTGGGGTCCACCCGTTAGCATCGGTGAGGGGCGGGGACAGGCCGGCTAGCCCATGGGGTGAACTGAGAGAGGGAGGCCAAGGTTGGGTGAGCTAGGCCGAGGCGCACGTGACAAGAAGGACTAGGCGAGGCGACCTAGCAACCAACTATAGGATAAATCTACAGTTATCCTATACAGTAGCCAGGCACAGCCCACTTGACTATGTATAAAGAAAGAAATTCATGTCAAACTTTGGGACATTGTTACAATAGCAACCAACTATAGGATAAATCTACCGTTACCATACAGCTTTGAGGCATAGGAACAATTGTCCGAAGGAACGAAACAAAGAAAAACAAAAAATGTAAAGGGAATGGATGGAATAACAATTGACGACCAGTCCACCACAATTCGGACAGAGTCCCTTCTCTTCCCCGTTGCTCCGCTCCCTTCACCACACAGGCAAGCAACCAACTCGAACCCGCAAAATCTCAGGAATTACTAGCAAGCAAATTAACAATCCGTGGCCATCCATGGCAGATCAGGATGCGGCCGAGCCGTGGGGCCCCTCGGCGTGGCCCCCCTGGACCTCTCTCCTCCTCCGAGCCATGAGTAAGCGGCGCACCTGGGTGGCCCTCTTCCTCGCCGTGTACGCCACCCTTCTCTGCTCGTCGTGGCGCCTGGTCGAGTCCGTCCGCGCCTGGTACTACTCGGCGGCCGGCGAGGCGGGGGCCGCCGTGGCGCATCCGTCCAGGGCGTGGCCGGCGGCGCTCTACGCGTCCCTGATGTACGGCGCGGTCTTCGGGCTCCTGTCGATGGGAGCCGCGCTGGCCGTGGCGGCGCCGGCCATGCTCGTCACCTGGATCACCGTGCTGGTGCTGCTCGCGTTCGCCGGGAAGCCGCGGAGGTCGCTGGTCGCCGAGGGGCGGCGCGCCACGGCCGACATCGCGCGGCTCGCGCTCCGCGTCTTGCTGTGCGAGGGCAACGCGGTCGCCGCGATCTGCGGCGCCGCCAGCTTCGGCGCACTCCTCCTGGGCCGCCGCGACGACGACCCGGCGGCGGCTAGCGGCAGCTGATCTGACGCTTCCTGCAAAATTGTTCGATTCCTTTCCTTCTTCAGTTAATTTGTTTCGTTTCAATCCCGTTCCGAAGCAGCTATCCCCTCCCCACCCCCTAATTTTTTTTTTCTGGTTTTAGGGGTTTTTTTGTTAGAGGTAAATTGTGGAGCACAAACTGTTTAATTACTGTATAATTTTTACTACCAATTGCATTCTCCGTGGTGATGCCCCTCTTTTCCCTTTGCTTGGTGATACCCCTCTTTTCCCTTTGCCTGTATAGTTTTTACTACTAATTGCATTCTCAGTGGTGATGCCCCTCTTTTCCCTTTGCTTTGCTTTACGAGTAGACATGACATCTGTTGCACGACTTTACCATCCGACAGCTAGAAAGCTGGAGAGGGACTGGAAGGTACTGGGCGTGTGGAAAACAATGGTTGAGTCGCATCACCGACCGTCTCTCTAAATCTCGCTTCCTAAATGTCCATATAGCCAGCTGTATATCCTCTACTTCAACAGACTTTCATTTTTCCGTTTTAACAGTAGAACCTATAAGTCAGTCTCACCCCCTTCGGGACCAGCTTGTCACCCTCTCTCTCTCTATTTCTTTTTCGGCAAAATTGGCTAAGGAACACCGTTTAAACATGGCTTTTGCCAGGAGCCAACAAAAAAACATGTTTTTGCCAAAAATACTCTTCAACCATGGTAATATGCTGCAGGACACTATAACATATATGATAGTATTTTCAACTCAAAGAGGCCACAAAACACTTACATCGAACAAGTTTACCCTTGCCCTTTCAACACATTGCATTTCAGCAACAGAACACTGCCCTGTACATACCAGGTACCACATATGGCATATTTCAACAACAGAGTATAACAGGTCACAAAATACATGTACCAGCCACATTTGGCTATCACAAAATAACATGTTCTAGCTTTATTTGCCGGTCAAGTACTCTACCAAATCCAGGCACTACATGGTCATAACTGAACAACAACTATTGAAGATGATGACATAGTGCATAGACTATTTTATCTTGGACCCGACAACCTTCAGCTTCTTTGCCTTTTCCTTCTCAGTGAGAGCTACTGGAGATAGAGCAGTACATGCAACAGGTTCTATAGAGCCTTCAAGTTCCAGCATCCTCTTACGGCTGAAAATGGATATAGAAGCATATCAAATAAATAGAGATAATAAGCAAGAAGACATAAAAATGGGAGGAGTTATACCTCCTTGTTATAAGGCTAGGTGTTTGCAGAAAAGTAATAGCTGTAGTTTGCACCTTCTGCATCTTGTGGTTCTCTTTGCAGAGCCCCTTCTGCAACTGATTTGTATCTTCTCTCCCTTGGTCTCCCAGCTGCCCTTTGGAGGCCACAACTTGAACCTAGGGTTTACTTGAGGCCACTGTTTTCTATTTGTCATTGGCTTGATAGACTTTTCATAGGCTTTCTTGAACTTTGCCACTGAGTAGTATTCATGAACATAGTGTTTAATTTTAGAACCTCCAATTGAAGTGATAATACACAATGCATGTGTACATGGCATTCCAGTAACTTGCCAATGCCTATAGGTGCAAGTCCTTTCCTGAAGATCAACAATATGCCTCCAATGAACTACATCACTTGTAACACCTTTGGCTTCACCTAACATTTCATCATCTTTACCACCATCTTTGTGTGAATACCTCCACATATATTTCAGCCCCCTGCTCCTTGCATTGAGGTTCTTCATGATGTTAGGAAGTATCTTGTCTTCAAGCTTCCTAGCAATTTTTCTTCTCAAGAACATTTTTTCCATGCGTAGTTGTCTTATCCTGTCCATAAGATGAACTACATGAGGGATTTTTCATGCCTAATCCAGCTGTTGAAGGTTTCAGCTATATTATTTGTTACATAGTCATATTTTCTTGCTTCCGAGAATAAGTGCCTTGTCCAGAGGTGCTTATGGTTATCATGTATCCGCTTCATGGCTTCAGGACAAGTTTCATACATCAGGTTGTAGTGCTCTTCAAACCTGTGCCTTTGATAAGCTCTACATGCTGGCCATAAGTGCTTCTCGAAGACCTCGCCTCGAAATCACTTTTGGAAGTTTGCAGCTAAATGCCTCATGCACTCTCTATGCTCAACCCCATTTTTGAAGACTTGAGTAATAGCAGAATCAATTCCTTTGCCTGCATCTGTTGAGATCACTAGGCCTAGGGATGATCCAATAGCTTGATGAAGTCTGCTGAAAAACCAAGCCAATTCTCAGTTGTCTCTGATCCCAACATGTTATAACACGTAGGAAATGTTGATGTTTTACACTGGCAATATAACTATAGGGCTACTCGGCGAATGGAAACTCGGTGGACTGCAAAGGAACACAAGAAGATTTTATACTGGTTCAGGCTCTCGATGTGAGGTAATACCCTACGTCCAGTTATGGTGGTATTCCTTTGAGGATATGTGTCGATCAATGATCTTGTGTGTTGTTCTTCTGCCCTCATGGGGCGTCCTGTCTCCCCTTATATACTAGGGGACAGGGGTACAAGATAGGAATCCCAACCGGATACGGTCAAGGGATTTCCTTCTTAGAGATATATTTTACCCGATTAAGATTGTATATTCTTTTTTGTACAAGGCCAAATCTACCGGGTGCTACTATATCTCTAACTACAAGACTCGGCCCATCCTCTATCTGAGTGGCCCATATGTTTATGATGAGGTACCCGGGGCCCATGGCCTCCACAGGAAACATCCAATTGTGCCCATCAATTGCAGTCATTGATGCAAGTTGACCCTTCCATTTCCCAGTCAAATGTGTGGAGTCCACACCAAGGAAAGGCCTGCAACCATTTAAAAAACCATCCACACAGGATTTCAGAGCAACAAACATTCTTGTAAATCTCATCTTCCTAACCTGCTTATTCAATGTCCACCAAACTGCCAGGATTGGTCTTCTCCACCTCAGCCTTGAAACTGGAAACATGCTCAAAGCTGTCATCCCACTTCCCTTTGAGTAGCTCCAAAGCCATATTTCTTCCATCCCACACTACCCGGTATGACAACTTCAGGTTATACTATTCTTCTAATCTTTTCAGCAGTGCTTTAGCCCCAATTTTAGGGACATTTGCAAGCCAATCAAGAACCCTACCCCTGACCTAGTGATTGGTTGCCATGTTGTTCTTCTCAACTTTTCCGGTGCTTTGACAAATGTGTGGTTCAGGTATCTTCTTTATCTACATAAAATGAAAACAAAAAATTAGTATAAAAACAGAATGCAAATTGTACATAAAATTGGATAGTGTACAAAAAGCCAGGACCTTCCATGTCTGTCCATCCTACAACTGTGAAGCATGTATCCGCCACTTGCACCCTTCAGCTTTGCAATAGGCTCTATACCTTGTCGACTCATAATAGGAAGCTACAATTTCATATTCACCTTTTACTGCATATTGCCTAATAGCCTTCTTAAAAGTACCACCTTCCCCAAAAGTTATACCAACTTGTATTGTTGGGTTCTCTTAAGTCAGTTGCATGGACAATTGTCTCACGACCCCATGCATCCTCCACAACTAAGTCATCCTCCAAGCCAACACACTCTACATCAACATCTAATTCAGAATCGGATGAACCAAAAAGCAAAGTTTTGAAAGGGTCCTCATCATCTAGGCCAACATACTCGACATCATCATCCACCCAAGCAACTTCAATATTGTTCTGAACTGAAGGCTCTAAAAGGGATGGTGCAAGTTCAAGTGGAGGCTTTGCAATGATTTGGCTGGCTGGCGCATCAGTGCTTCCCTGCAACAGACAAGGCATGCTCTATGCCGCCCAATATCATTCATGATATCAGAATCATTATTTCTCATAACACGCACTTGCACTGAGAGCCTTCTTATCTCCCAATACATATCAATTGCATGAAGCAAACTCTGGTTAGAAGTAATCTCGTCATAGCTACGACTCATATTGTCCCAATATGTGACACGCAACTGGTGTTTAGAGTCTTAACTTAATTTCTGTACCAATGTCAAGTAGCAAATCATTCCAATTTGTGCTATCTCTGTCTAAAATGATAGGAATGTTACGTGCATCACAATATTTGCGATCACCATCATCATTAAATTTGACATAAGAACGTACACGCACAGCAAGCCTGTAGGACGAACTGGGATCCATCCTACATAGACGGGGGCACAAATAGAAGCCAATTTACTTCACAAATTTGAGCCTAATGTTAGCACTAACCCTAGAGGAAAATGGCAGAAATGTTACCCGTTGGGAACCCATGAAAGATTGGCTTGTTGCTCAGAGAAAGTGTCGCTGAAGAATCGTGGAGGCTCCATCCTGCGCGCCTTCGCGGACGGGCACCACTGCCGTGAGTGGCCACTGCTGCTGTCGCGACTGGTTGCCACCGTAGACGGGTGCCGCGACTAGCCACCACCACGGACGGCTGCTGGCTGCTGTGCAGGGGCTCCACAAGAGGCGGGATTGGGCGCCGCTAGGAGCAGCGACGAGAGGTAGCGCGTGCGACGGGAGAGGAGTTGCGATCTGTTCTGGCCGATCCGTTTCGTGCCATCCGGTTGTATGAGAGGGTAAAGAGTAAAAGTGTCATTTCATGTTGCTTTCCAATAAAATCGAGTATAATAATAGTAGTAGTGTCCTACAGCATGTTGCCATAGTTGAGGAGTGTCTTGCGGCAAAGACACTTTTTTGGTGGCTCCTAGCACAAAACATGCTTGAATGGTGTCTCTTATAGCCAATTTTGCCTTCTTTTTCCATCTTCTACTCCGGCCATAGAGGGAGTACATCGTGTCCTTGCAGAGGGAGTACATCGCGTCCTTGCAGAGGGTGCATGCTGGCCCCCTTGACCTCGACTCCGGCTAGATAGCTACGACCTCAGGTGGGCGGTGGCAAGGAGCGTCGGACCTGAAGCGAGCGGCGCGACACGTCACGACGGCCTTGAACTCGGGATTTGGAGGCCGCCGCCAATTCCGTCAACTCAGCCCCCTTTGCCCTAGCATCGCTGCCTTCCCCTCCGCCCTAGCGCCAGCCGCTCCCCTGCCATACCGCCAACGTGGTCAGACGCTTCCTCTCCTTCTCCCCCTTTTTGCTCTTCTCCACGCAAATAATCGACGACACCAAGTGGTGAGGACAATAGGCCGCCTAGATCTGGATGAGGCGGTCACAGGGCCGACGCGGCAGGGCAGAGGGGATGGCCGGCAGTGCTGGGGTGACCCGAATGCGGCGGCGCTCGAGCGGACGGCCTGACGCGCCGGATAAGAAGGGAGGCGGCAGCACTGTGCTCTGGGGTGAGAGATGTGAGGGAGAGAGAATTTGGTGGAAAAGATGGGATAGCCAACTGCTTCGGCTGGCCAACTTTGGCCAGTGGAATTATGGAATTGGAGATTTGGCCAGCGGAATGTCATATCCATCCGAACGGATTGTTTGTTGGAGTGGTGTTTTTGGCTATTTTTTGGGATTGAGATTGGGATGATAAGACTGTTAGAGATGCTTTTACTGTAATTAGATAATTAGATGTATTGACTACTGTATAAAAAATATACTAGTAACACCTCCATCGTAAAATAAATTTATTTTTGAAGCAAGCAAAACATTGAAGTTTGATAAAGTGAAAAAATATATTACAATTTGTTAAAGTAGGAGAAATGTATTAGAGTTTTCTAAAGTGGAGGATAAATACATTAGAGTTTAATAAACTGGTACTCTTTTAGCTCTATATTAGTACGTATGTTACGAGCTAATAATTGTTGGAATTATTAAGTGGGCTAAGACCCATATGGAGAATAATTACTAGAAAAATCTCAAAGACCCACCTCATAGGGAGTGGCTTGGGAAGTTTAGTACCACCTTGCTAGTTCTAGGAGAGAGAGACCTCCTTATAAGGGTGAGCTCTCTCCTAGCTACTTGAGACATACATAGTGAAGAGAACTAGAGGAACACGCGCGCTCGCTCGCCTCGCCAGGCCAGGCCAGGTGGCGGGTGTACGCGACATACGCGTGAATGGTCCACCAAAATTGGCTTCTCATGCTTGCGTAGATGTAGTTTCTTTTTGCAGTTCTGTTTTGCTACAAATCTTAACAACTTATTCGAAGTTTGTTTTGAACTCATGGGATAATTTGATAAGCGTGAAGTCCGGATAAGATACGTGCGGCTTACCCGGTTTGGTTACGAGATAGAGATCGTGCGAGCATCCTGATCACATGTTGTCGATGTTTTACATCGGCAATATGAAAATAGGGCTACTCGGTGGATAGAAACTCGGTGGATTGCAAAGGAACAAGGAAAGGTTTATAATGGTTCAGGCCCTCGATGTGAGGTAATACCCTACGTCCAGTTGTGGTGTTATTCCTTTGAGGATTTGTGTCTGCTTCTATGAGCTTATATGTTGTTCTACCCTCAGGGGGCGCCCTGCCTCCTCTTATATACTGGGGATAGGGGTACAAGGAAGAAATCCCAGCCAAATACAGTCAAGGGATCCTCTCTTAGAGATACAATCTACCCGACTAGGACTACATATTCCTTATTGTACAAGGTAAAGTCTAGTGGGCGCTACTATATCTCTAATTATAAGTCTTGGCCCATCCTCTATTCGAGTGGCCCATATGCTTGTGATGAGGTACCCGGGGCCTATGGCCTCCACAGTAGCCCCTGAGACCTTCATAGTTGAATCATAGCTGATGCCGAGTGCTCATCCTCCACGGTGAAGATTGCCCGAGTGCATTGCTTTCGAGTACTCTTTGTCCGAGTGCTTCTTCTTCCCGAGTCCTGCTTCATGTCAGTTAGCAACAAGGCTATGAAGGGCTTCATGTGCTTAATTGTGAAAACAATTAAACATAAAGTCAAAGATCTTTAACCTTGTAGTCTTTCCCGAGTAGTATACTATTGGTATATGAAACTCTTCGGTATCATGTCAACCGGAATATAATTTACAGTCCTGTCGAGTAGCATGCTACTCGTATATAGGACTCTTCAGCTTCATGTCAGCTGGAAAAGAGGGTTTATAGTCTTTCCTGAGTGGCATCCCACTCGGAAGTTAGACTCCTCAGCGTCATGTCAGCTGGAAAGGATATTTATAGTCTTTCCCGAGTAGTACACTACTCGGAAGTTAGACTTTTCAGCGTCATGTCGGCTAGAATAATGTTGCTTGTGGCAATTGTTGGCCAAGAATGTAGGCCGAGTACCACTTTATAAAAATAAATCCATTGCGTGGTTAGGTGTACTTGAGAGATACCTACATCCCCATTGTTAATGAAGACCAGCTTGTGATCTTTATAAGGATATATCCTCAATACCTGGTGGATAAAACAGATACCCAAACACATGTGTTTAGCAATTAGGCCTTCATGAAGCATATCTGTTTACCTCATCGGTTCCTGTTGGTAGCACCTATATCGCGATTTTAACGCAGCCAGCGAACAGCCCATATTGAGCATGCTACTGTAGAAACTTATATCTTGGTGGCCTAGTACCGACTGTGTAAGCCCAAGCCCATGAGTCGGCACAGGCTCTATAAAGGTTGGGTGACAGAGAAAAGATTCCTCATCTTTCCCAAGCGACTAATCGTTTTGTCTTCCTAGCTCCGCGCCGAAATTTCGCCTCCTACTCCGCTAGGGTTCGGCATTGCTTGCCTCTCTCCATTGAAGCTCGAGCGATTCCGCTTTCCTTTGTCCATTCCTAGCCCCCAACCACATTTTCCCCAAATCTTCTTGTCCCCCAACCATGCCGAGGGCTCCAGATTTCGTTGGGGCATCGGATGAGGCGTGGCCGACCTCGGATTGCAACCGGTCAAAGTTGGAAAATCTGGAGAAGTCGCTACGGCTGCAAAGCCATAACATCATCCGCTGGCGCCTGGCCGAAGGTGAATCGGTTCCAAATCCCCAAGCCAACGAGACTGTCGTTTTTGTCTCTTTTTTCGACCGGGGTTTGTTTCTTCCCTCTTCTAAGTTCCTCCGCCGTCTTCTTAGCTTCTACGAATTAGAGTTGGTGAATCTGAATCCCAACTCAATCTTGCAAATCTTTATATTCGTGACTCTCTGCGAGTGCTTCTTGGGTGTAGAACCCCACTTCAATTTCTTCAGACATTTATTCCACATCAAGCCCCAGCCCTCCAAGAATAAGGTCCAGGTGATTGGGGGGGCTGGCCTTCAATTGAGGAGTGAGATGAAGAAAATATATATCAATCTTCCTTTGAAATCCTCCTTGAAAGGTTGGCATAAGGAGTGGTTCTACTGTTCTAATCTGGAATCCTCCCTGCCTCCGTTCACCGGCTTGCCTCCGGTGGTCTCGCCCAATTGGTCATCAGATCCGATTTTCGAAGAAATGGGCCAAGTGCACTTGTTGCTGGCAAGATTGGAGAAATTTAAGAGAGCCAGCCTGACCGGTCCCTAGGTGGCCAGGCATTTCCTGACTCGGTGCATCCAGCTGTTGAAGTTGAGGAGCGAATTCTGTTGGGATTACCAAGGAAAAAATGACCCCGATCGAGAAGGCCGAGAGCTGGCTGACCAGCAAAAAGTGACTGAAACATTGTTTAGTTATTTCTCCAATGGAGTGGTCAAAACCGAGAACGCAGAGCGCTCCATTGCGGCTTATAGCCGAAACCGACCTCGTCCGGAGGTAACCCTTGCTTTTCTTCTGTGGTGAATGCCTGTAGACATGTATCCATTATTACCCAGCATCATGCGATGTATATTGTTGAATCGTTTGCAGTGGTGCAAGGAGTTTGATGATGACTCCCATCTGTTGTTAGCCACGAAGTCGAAGAAGAGGCCGAGAAGTCCTTCTGCCGCCCAGCCCAACTCCAAGAGAGCGGGGAAGAAACCCATTGTAGATCAGGGCAAGAAGGAGGTCATGAGGCCAAGTGCCGTAGCCGGGAGTCTGAAAATAAAAGACCCCACCAGTACTGCACCCAGGCCATCGAGTCCTAGACCGGGACTGGCGCGGTTGAGCCCAGCATCATCAAGCTCAACACGAGCACCACCGAGTACGAGGCCGACTCCAACGCCGCCAAGTACCCGAGTGCCCCAACTGGCCACACCACGAATGGGGCTAACTAGGATAGGAATGCCGCCGCCGACTGCAGCGCCTTCCGGCCCGACAGCCAGCAGCCCTCTAGTGCCGCCCTCTGGATCTGTCGGATAAAAGCTCAAGTTCTCCAAGAGGTAGGTTGTTCTGGGTCTTTTGAAAATCATGTTCATCATTGTAGCGTCTTGATATTCGACTCATTACGCAGGAAGCGGGCTGACATTGATCTTAAGGAGACCACGCCGACTAACCTTGCTGTCGAGCCTGCCCCAGCCGATCCAGCGCCAGCGAGCACACCTGCTGAGCCGGCGGCGGTCCCAGTTGCGGAAACTGAGACCACCCCGACTGTAGGGCCGCCGACCTCGGCCAACCAAGGGGCGGTTGTTGAAACCGCTGTTCCAGCCCCTGAGCCAGCGCTCGTTGTCGAAGCCGTCGCTGCGGCTCTTGAGCCAACCCCTGAAGCCCCGGAGGCTGCTGAGTTGGGGGCCAGGACTCCGTCGCCATCCTGGTCACCATCGTCGTCGTCGTTGTCTTCTCCTCCAGACCGACCAGACCTCCCCAGGCTCAAAGCCTCTCCTCGCAGGTTTCCGCGGACATTCCGGTGGACGGCGCCTGATGGAACCGCGAGGAGTTATAAGCACAACGAGGTCGTGGCGGAGAGGGAGCGCGAAGACTTGCTGCGCGCTACAATCACCGCGTCCCAGGGGATCCAGGTATGACTTTCATCGTATTGGAGTCTTGGTTGTCCTGCTTGTGCGTTCGGATGCTTGACTTTGCCTTGACTTGTTCCTCCCCGAGTAGAAACTTTTTGAGCGTTCGGAGAAGTTGAACGAGGTCCTGACCTAGGTCGCCCCCCAACTCCAAGAGTTGGACTAGCTCTAGGCCCTAAAGACCGTATTGGAGGAGTGCCATCAAGGGAGGGAGACGTGGCTAAAAGATGCCGTCACCCAGCTTAGGGATGAGAATTGGGACCAAGCCAAGAAGATGAGAGGTAAGCCTCCAGAATTCTTCTTCTTGACCAAATCCTTAGTATATTTCTCCAGCTGTATTGTTCCCGACTGCCCAGTTGTGTCCTGAGTGCAACGTTGAGTTCTTGACTAATCTGTCGTGCAGCCCTCGAAGCCGAGTTAAAGACCCGAACAGAGAGAGAAAACCACCTGAAGGAGGCCGAGAGAGCCAAAGCTGAGCTTGAAAAGGACAAGGCCGACCTGACTAGGGCCAATACCGAGCTTGAGCGAGAGAAGGCCGAGTTGAAAAAGGCCAATGCCAAGCTCGAGAAGGAAAAAGTTGAACTGGAGAAGGCCATAGCCAAGTGGGAGGCCGACTACAAAAGTAAGTCTCCGCTCTGACAATAACCTTAGCCAATCCATTAATTACTCCATCTGCAGCTTTTCTTAACAAGTTTACTTGTCGGTGAACCTGGGTAGCTGCGAGAGGCAATTCCCAGATCCAGTTTCAAGCTTTCGCAGAGGAGATCAGGGTAGTCAAGGAGTCACGGGATACCCTTGCCAAGTCCGTGAAAGGGCTCCTTGACCTGATGGATTCTCGTCCTGTGGGAACCAGCTCCAGCACAATCTTCCAACTGGAGGAGCGCCTTAAAGATGCACCGAGTACCCTGAAGAGGTACTCGGAAGAGCATGTCATTGCCGGCGTGGCCTAGACCCTAGCAATGACCAAGTCCATCTACCCAAGGGTAGATGTTAAAGCCATCGGAGAGGGGTTTGCAGAGGAGACGACTCCTGAGGAAGCGCTAGAGCTGATTGCCAAGGCGAGGCCAACTGCAGAGATTATCACCTGAGACCTGGGTCTGTAAAAAACAATATATCATGCAGTCAGTGTATTGCGGATTTTTGTAAAGACATGTGTAAATATATGTGCCATGCCGCCAAGCTTTAAGTCATTACTCAGTTGTCATTAGCTTTACCCGACTATATAGTCTGCGTCGAGTTGGTCTATAAGAACTTAATAAAATCGTTCACCGCAGAGTGCTGTACTCGGGCAAACGTGACAAAGTCATAGTAAAACTTCATAACTTAAGTAAAACAAGCTCGTATATTGTTGACAAAGCACATATAATACATGCAGCCCCCGACTTACTACTCGGTTGAAACAAGCGGCGTAGTGAGTCAGAGAAAAACTGTACACATGGGAAAGTGTAAAACTCAGGTATAGAAAGGACGTAGTTGTTCTATATTCCATGAGTTGCTGATGAGGGCACCGTCTTCGGTCTTCAGTCGGTAGGCGCCTGGCCGAGTAACCTCCGCGATAATGAACGGCCCTTCCCAGATTGGGGATAGTTTATGCCTGTCTTTGGTGGTTTGTATTTTTCTCAAGACGAGATCTTCGACCAAAAAGGTGCGGCCACGGACATTGCGATTGTGATAACGACGCAAGCCTTGAAGATACCTTGCCGACTAGATTGTTGCGATATCCCTCGCTTCTTCCAACTGATCTAGTTCGACCAATCGGGTATTGTTGGAGATGTCTTCTGAGTAAGCTTGAACTCGTGGAGAGCCGAACTCTAACTGGGTTGGTAGCACAGCCTCAGCACCATAGACCAGAAAGAAAGGGGATTGTCCAGTTGCTCTACTAACCGTGGTTCGGAGAGACCAGAGAACAGATGGGAGCTCTTGGACGCACCGGCCTGCATATGGTTGTAGTCGGTCGAATATCGTAGCCTTGATGCCTTGTAAGACCATACCATTGGCACGTTCAACCTGCCCATTGCTCTGCGGGTGCACCACAGATGCATAACAGATCTTGATGCTGAAGTCGTCACAGAAATCTTGAAACACGCCGCCCGTGAACTGAGTACCGCTGTCGGTGATGATGCGGTTAGGTACCCCGAATCGGTATAATATACTCATGATGAAGTCCTTTGCTCGTGCCACTGTTATGGTTGCAACGGGTTTGGCCTCAATCCACTTGGTGAATTTATCCACTGCGACGAACAAGTGTGTGAACCCTCCTGGTGCTTTTTTGAAAGGCCTGACCATGTCAAGCCCCCATACTACAAAGGGCCAAGAGATTGGGATTGTTTGGAGTTCCTAGGCTGGGAGATTGGTTTGTCTTGCGTAGAATTAGCAACCCTCACAAGTGCGAACAATGTCTTTGGCATCTGTTACTGCTGTTGGCCAGAAAAATCCCTGCCGGTAAGCCTTTCCGACTAACGTCCTAGATGCGGCATGGTTGCCACATATGCCTGAGTGGATCGACTGCAGAATCTGCTTGCCCTCAGTGGTGATGCAGCGCATGAGGACCCCAGATGCACTTCTTCGGTACAGGTCTTCTCTGACAACTAAGAAACTCTTGCTTCGACGTTTGATTCGTTCGGCTTCACTGCGATCTTCTGGGAGTTCATCATCCAGGAAGAATTTGAGAACAGGAGTCCGCCAATCTTGACATATGTTCAGCACCTCGTCTGTTGCCGGGGTAGGTTCGCCTCCCGACTGCTCTGGCACTAGTTTCTTCTTGACTAACGGCTCCATGAGTTGCTCGACAAAGATCCTTGTCGGGACCGCTTCTCGCTTGGATCCCATGTTTGCCAGCTCGTCTAGAGCATCATTTTATTGTTGTAGGACATGTGTTATCTCCAGCCTATCGAACTTGTTCTCCATCTTGTGGACCTCCTGACAGTATGCCGCCATGGTGTCGTCGAGACATGTCCAGTCTTTCATGACTTGGTTTACCACGAGTTGGGAGTCTCCACACACAACCGGTCGACGAATGCTGAGTGATATAGCGATGCGGAGCCCGTGGATAAGTGCCTTGTACTCGGCGACGTTGTGGGAAGCCGGGAAGTGGATTTGTAGAATGTACTTGAATTTTTTGCCGGTGGGGGACGTCAGTACGACGCCAGCCCTGGTGCCGCCGATCCGTAGTGAACCGTCAAAGTACATTGTCCAGTACTCTAGCTTCGCTGTTGATGTAGGCATTTGAACTTCTATCCACTCGGTCATGAAGTCGACTAGAGCTTGTGATTTGATTGCTGTCCGCGGCTGAAAGGTGATGTCGAATGCCATCAACTCGAGCGCCCATTTAGCGATTCGGCCGGTGGCCTTGCGGTTATGCAGGATGTCCCCGAGTGGAAACGATGTGACCACCGTGACTTGATGTGCTTGGAAATAGTGCACCAGCTTCTAGACAGTGATGAGTAGGCCATAGAGCAGCTTTAGATCTGCGGACATCTTGTTTTTGAGTCGGCAAGGACCTTGCTGACAAAGTAGACTGGCCGTTGAACTTTTTGGATGTGACCCTGTTCGGATCGCTCAACCACCAACACCGTGCTGACTACCTGAGTAGTTGCCGCCAGATATAGCAGTAGCTGTTCTTGGGGCATGGGTGATGCCAACACGGGGTGTGATGTGAGAAATTGCTTGAAGTCTTCGAAGGCTTGCTGGGCTTCAGGAGTCCATTGGAAATTGTCTGCTTTCTTCAGTAGCTTGGAAAGGGCATGCCCCGTTCGCCCAGTCGGGAAATAAACTGGCTGCGTGCCGCCATGTAGCCTTCAGCTTCTGGACGTCTTTCTAGTTAGTCGGGGGTGCTATGTTCATGATTGCATTGACTTTCTCCGGGTTGGCCTCGATGCCGCGATGCGAGACGATGAAGCCGAGTAGCTTGCCATATTGCACACTAAAGGCCCACTTTTCCTGGTTCAACTTCATCTTGAATCTTCGAAGATTTTGGAAGGTTTCTTCCAGGTCAGCGATGAGGTCTTCTTTGGACTTGGTCTTGATCACCACGTCGTCGACGTAGGCGTCCACGTTGCGCCCGATCTGAGTGTAGACACCGCTGAATTACCCATTGATACGTTGCCCCAGCGTTTTTCAAACCGAACGGCATAGTGATGTAGCAGTATGCTCCAAACGGTGTGATAAAAGACGTCTTGAGGCAGTCCTCCTCCTTCAGGCTGATTTGATGGTATCTTGAGTAGCAGTCGAGAAAGCTGAGAAGTTCGCACCCCGTAGTTGAATCCACCACCTAGTCTATTTTTGGTAAACCAAATGGATCCTTGGGGCACGCCTTGTTGAGATCGGTGTAGTCGACGCACATGCGCCATTTACCTTTTTCTTTCGGACCAGAACTGGGTTTGCCAGCCAATCCAAGTGATAGACCTCTTTGATGAACCTGGCTGCGAGAAGCTTGGTTATCTCCTCTCGAATAGCATCTTTACAGTCTTGAGCGAAGCGCCGCAGTCGTTGATTGACTGGCTTGGCGTCTGTCTTCATGTTGAGGGCGTGCTCGATCACCTCCCTTGGTACGCCCAGCATGTCGGATGGTTCCCACGCAAAGATATCCTTGTTGGCTTGGAGGAAGGTGACGAGCACGTCTTCCTATTTGGGGTCGAGTCCGGTCCTGACTAGAGTAGTCTTGGAGGGGTCGGAAGGGTCCAGGGGGATCTTCTTCGTGTCAGAGTCCGCTGAAATTCCCGACTTCGCTATTTTTTTGGCCAGAACTGGGTCTTCCTCGACTTCGGTTGTGACGGCTTGCCGAATGCTATTGTGCCCAACTGCCACCTCTTGTGATTGAGCCAATTCACAACTCTCCTTGTCACAGGTGAAGGCTTGCATAACGTCGCTTTGGAGGGAGAGGACTCCTGCTGGCCCTGGCATCTTGAGCACCATGTATGTATAGTGTGGTACCACCATGAATTTGGTGAGCGCTGGTCGTCCGAGTATCACATGGTATGCAGTCTCGAAGTCGGCGACCTTGAAGCAGATGTTTTTTGTGCGGAAGTTATCCCACGTGCCGAAAGTTACTGGCAAGGTAATCTGCCCGAGTGGTGTTGAAGACAGGCCGGGAATTATCCCGTGGAAGGGTGCCGTACTCGGCCGCAGATCTAAACGAGGAATCTTCATCTCATCCAGGGTCTTGGCGAAGAGGATATTGAGCACGCTGCCTCCGTCTATGAGAACCTTCTTCAACTTGATGTTCTTCACGACCGGGTCCAGGACAAGTGGGTAGCGTCCTATGTGTGAAACCCGATCTGGATGATCTGCGCGGGTGAACGTGATGGACGTCTCTGACCAGGGCAGGTATTAGGGGGCGTCTGCTGTAGAGATTGAGTTGACGTCGCGCGCTGTAAGCTTCTGCTTCTGCTTGGACTCGTAGGCAGACGGCCCTCCGAAGATGTGGTTGAGCTCGGCTTGGGGATCTTGAAAATCGTCAGCCGGGCCTTGATCTGGTTTGTCTTTGTCCTTGTCGGTGCTAGATGATGAAGCCTGCTCGGAAGCAAACTTCTTGAGCATGAAGCAGTCTTTGGCCGCGTGCTTGCCTTTGGGATGGAAGGGGCAAGGCCCATTCATGACTTTCTGGTAGTCGTTGTTGTGTTGGGGCCGCGACCGAGTTCGCTCCATGTTGGCCACCTCGTTGTCCGACTTCCGCTTGCGGTGCCGGTCTTGTTTTGTGATGGCTCATTGTCGACTTTCGCCTTTTGGTCTTTCTGTTGGGACTCCTTCTCGTCGAGGGCCTCTGCGACCGCTTTAGCTGAGTCGGCGTATTTGTTCGCCATGTCGAAGAGAGTCCGAACGGAGGATGGTGGCTTCCGAGTGAACTTCGCGATGAACGGGGCGTCCTTTACTCCCTTGTGGAAGGCGGCGATGACGGTCTCGTCTCTAATCATTGGGATCTGGTTGCGCTTCTTGGAGAACCTCTTGATAAATTCGCGTAGAGACTCGTTCTTCTTCTGGTGTAGTTGATATAGATCGTGCTTAGAAGACTGCCTCTCGTAGATTCCCTGAAAGTTAGCGATGAACCGCTCCCTAAGTTCTCCCCAGGAACTGATCGACCGCCTCGGGAGCCCTGTTAGCCATGTCCTCGCCGAGTCGGCTAGTGCGACTGGGAGGTAGTTAGCCATGGCTTTGTGGTCACCCCCGGCAGCTCGTATTGCCAGGGTGTATACGGTGAGCTAGGACTCGAGTTTGGTTTTGCCGTCGTATTTCTCTGTCCCCGTAGGCTTGAAGCCCGACGGCCAGTCAACATCCTGTAGATCGTGGGTGAAAGCTGGAACGCCTTCATCTTCATGAGGGCTTCGGCTCCGACCACGGTGGTTAAACCGCTCGTGGTGAAAACCGAAACGCTCGTTCTCGTCCTCCAATCGGTGGCGCTCTTCTTCTTTGTGTTGGTGGCGCCGGGCATTGATGTCGTATCGAAGGTCGCGTTGTAGACGAATTCGGAGGTCTTGGTTGGGCCGGCAATCATGCTGGTGACGCCGTCGATTATTGTGGTTGGTGTCGCCGAGTGACGTTTGGCGCGACTCCTCGTGTGACCGACTTGAGCCAGCCGCCTGGCGTCGTGTTGATGTAGACGAGCCTACTGCCCGAGAACCCGACCAGTTGGTCGGTATAATTGTGTCACCCGACTGCTGTTGCTGTTGACAGGCAGCAGCTGTAATCATCGCCTTGATCTTGGCGATAGTCGGGGTGGCCTGGTGATCAGGCCCGAGCTAGAGCGTGTCCAGCAAGGTTGTGGCGGCCACGACATTTTGTTGTGGTGTGACGAAGACGTCGTGGTCGCCGACTTTGGTCTGGAGGATCTGTTGCTGAGCGGTTTGCCCAGCCTTGCATAGCCCGTCGTTGCGAGCCTCGCGATCGGCCTCCTCCTGTTGCCGTAGTCGGCGTGCCTCCTCTTGCTGCTCCTCTTGTAGTCGGCGCACCTCTGTTGGAGGGGTTGAAGCCATGAAGATCTCGTGGGGGATAAGAAGACTCGTCAGACTGGTATCCGAACTAGCGTCCGAATTGTTGTCCGACTTAGAGTCGGAATCCGAGTAGTTAATTGGAGTGAGAACGACTCCGACCTCCCTGGATCCAATCTGAAGCGGTTCTGAGCCGTGTCCAAACTGAACCGTAGGGGATCGGGTCTGCCGCATAAGGTGTAGATCTGTGGTGCTGCCGAATCTGTGCGGGAGATTGATGATCTCCCCCCTTCCTAGCCCAACCTAGGCTGGCTCAAGGCCTAGCGAGAGTCGGATGCCGAAGGAAAGAGTTGTCCCAAAGCTCGGCGAAGTAGAAGATTGCTGCATTAGATTGATAATAGTTGGCGCAGCGTCTTGTGAGCCGACTGTCGCGGAGTGGGCTGGTTCCTCGGCCAGTTGGATTGGATCTGTGTCGGGCAAGGTGAGATTGCCAATCTGGTTGGCGATGAAGTCGAGGCTTTCGAAGGTTATTGTGTCTCCAGGGGAGAATTTGTCGCCGTCGACTCCGGAAGTAGGATCCATCGAGATTGTTGGTGTAGATCTCGCCGAAGCCCCTACCTGGTGCACCAACTGTCGATGTTTTACACCGGCAATATGAATATGGGGCTACTCGGCGGATGGAAACTCAGTGGATTGCAAAGGAACAAGGAGAGATTTATACTGGTTTAGACCCTCGATGTGAGGTAATATCTTACGTCCAGTTGCGGTATTATTCCTTTAAGGATTTGTGTTTGCTTCTATGAGCTCGTATGTTGTTTTGCCCTCAGGGGGCGCCTTGCCTCCCCTTATATATTGGGGGACAGGGGTACAAGGAAGGAATCCCAGCTAGATACGGCCAAGGGATCCTCTTTTAGAGATACAATCTACTCGACTAGTATTGCATATTCCTTATTGTACAAGGCAAAGTCTGCCGGGTGCTACTATATCTCTAATTACATGTCTCGGCCCATCCTCTATCCGAGTGGCCCATATGCTTATGATGAGGTACCCGGGGCCCATGGCCTCCACACATGTCCTAATATCTCTATAAATAAATACCGAGCTGCTGTCTCCACGCAATATATATGAAAACAATCTAGGGCTTGCCATCTCTTCTGTTCTGAGCCGTCGTTCGTCGTTTACTCCGTCCTGTTTGCCGACGTGCACTGACGGATTAGGAGAGTAGGTCTCCGAAACCCTCGCCTTTGACGTCCTGCACTGGGAGAGGGCGAATAAGGTTTTTGAGAAGCGCTACGTGTGACTACTCGCTGTGCGCCCATCACGGCTCGTCTTCCTCCATGTTCGGGCGCTACGCGTCGTCGTCATGACCCGGTGCCACGTGTCATCCATGTGGTACATGTTGCGCCCGTGTCTGCTCCAAAACAGGGCTGTAGGTATGTCATGCCCTAAAAATCGGTTTAATTAAAAATTATTTTTGGGTAAATCAAAATACAAAAAAAATACGCTAGAAAATTTTTGTTTGAGAAACGTGTTTGAATAAAATTTTGAAATTTTCAATATTAAAAATCCCAAGTTGAAAATTTTAAATAAATGCTTGGATGCTTTTATATTCCTGGGGTTTTTGTTGGAATATTTCAACCATTTAAGTATTTATAATAATAAACTCTATCTGTTTCGTGGTGGCATTTATTTCTAGTAAATTCCCCATGGTTTAATAAACTCTGAAATTTTTTTCGGAAATTTCGGAGCTCCAGAATTAATTTTAATGAGACAAAGATCATTTCTATAATTAGATAAATCTATAATAAAATCCCTGTCTTTTCCCCTGTTTGGGTCGTTCCGGTTCAGTCCTTTGAAGTCTCCCCGTTCATCGTGAACTCTGACTCCTTTTTCTTCTAGGGTTTCGTGCCGCTCCTGGAACCCTAAAACCTCCTCGATGTTCCAATTCTCCAAATATACCGATATTTCAAGCGATCGAATGTTTCCTAAACTATTCCCTCTACCGTTCTCGACTTCCAAAATAATCCCCATATTTTGGACGTTCATTTATTCCGTTTCCCAGACTCCGTAAAATATATTCCTTGAATATCCTAATTTCTCGGTCGACGCAAAATCCCCTCCATTTTCCCCCAAGTTCCTAATTCCGCAAATATTCCCAACTTTATCCTAATTCCGGAATATTCCTGTTAACTCCCTCCCAATATTCTAGAAACACTACACCACAACACCGAGATTGGCGATGGATGATCTGACGCTAAAAGTGGATACAACGATAGGTGATCTGTCGCTAAAAAGTTATAGCGACAGACTTGTGCAGACGGTGTAAGTGCTGTCGCTAAAAACCTATAGCGACAGACAGCACTTTTACCGACAGATAGTCTGTTGCCCTGAATATTTATAACGACAGATAGTCCATTGCTCCTCTTTAGCGACAGATAATCAGTTACCACACATTTACCAACAGATCATCCAACACTCCATGTATTTATAGCGACAGACTATTCAACAGGACAATTTAACATACAAAAAAAAATAAACACGATTTTTAGCACATATCAAACCGATATTCAAAGCTTAATATAGTGTCCACATGTCACAAGATACACAAACACATATATATCACATGCAGGTCAATACATATAACATCCAATTTGTCTTGTACATCACATCCAGCAAAGTCAAGCACCAAATGAATTTGTCTTGTACACCATGTTTGTGTACATCACATCCAGCAAAGTCAAGCATCGAAAGAATTACATGAATGCACACCTCAGCAAACAATACTAGTACTTTGTGTTTCACATCCTAAGGTTTGTGCGCACAATCATTTTAGTCAAGTTTAAATTTCAGCAGTAAATTATCACATCAACTAAGAGAAACATGCCTCTGGTTTGTGCCTAGCAGTAATTTCAGCTAAAAGAAAAAGGGAAGAGCAGCTTTGCTGTTATTCGGATAAACAAAACTCTAGCAGTAATTTCAGCTAAGAGAAAAAGGGAAGAGCAGCTCTGCTCTTATTCAGATAAACAAAACTCTAGTCCATTGCTAGTTCCTAGCTTTCCTGTCTATGTGCTGAAATCATCAAATCTATAGTAGTACAGCAGTGAGTTAAATCATTACTTGAGGATGGAACAGAATGTTAGTAATTGCCTTCCAAATATATTTCTATGTGCTGAATTTAGTCACTAGGTTTTTACAAGTTGTCACTAGGTTTGTACACAGTTTGATGAATGTAAATTTAGGGACATACCTGCAGTGCCCTTGAGAGGTCTAGATGCCTTCTTGCATTCCTTCTTCTTGCATTCCTTTATCTATCACAGATAGGTTTAATTAGGAACATTGGTCATGCATCACAGATCAAAGCAAAATAAAAATTATGTCAAGTCTAATTTATTACTTTATTGTATGGCCATGCAATGGTCATCTTGAGAGCACTAGCCATAGTCTGCATCTCGCCATAAGTCCGAGGCAGCATAGCATCCCTTTTCATCACAACATTAACAACTACTTCACAGTATTCATTCCCAAGAGGCTAGCCTCCTACCATGGTGTTTGTATTAGTTGAAATGACTGTTCCCCTGGCCACAGCTAAATCAGATCTCAATATAGCAAATAATATCACATCCTTTCCAACCTGCAATAAATGATGCACTCATAAGAATTTTAAAGCAAGGAACGTATATGAAACCGCAAAAGAATGCAGGAAGACAAGAAGATTACAAGGTTATCATGAGCAAAGCAAGGAGGGCCATCATTTGTTGGTGTAGTTGTCTTGTTTATAGGTGAATGGGCTACATCATGTCTATGGGGGAGCAAGCTCTCATCAGTTCCAGCCTAAAGTAAAGATACACTCATGAGAGCTGCAAAACATGGAACATATTTAAAATCACAGAGAAACATTGCTGCAGCATTGCAAGATTACATGTGTATCATTTGCAAAGCGAGGGAGGATATCATTTGTTGTAGTAGTCATGTTAATAGCCGATCGGGCTGCAACAAGCCTAGGGGGCAGCAAGCTCTCTTCCGTTGCAACCTGAAATAAATGATGCACTCATGAGAACTATAAAGCATGGAACATATTTGAAATCACAAAGAGAAACATTGCAGCAGCATGGCAAGATTACATGTGTATCATTTGCAAAGTAAGGGTGGATATCACTTGTTGGTGCAGTAGTCATGTTCATAGCTGATCGGGCTACAGCAGGCCTAAGGGGGGGCAAGCTCTCTTCCATTTGAACCTGAAATAAACGATGCACTCATGAGAATTGTAAAGCAGGGAACATTTTTGAAATCACAAACAAATACTTTGCAGGGGCATAGGAAGATTATATGTGTATCATTTGCAAAGCAAGGGCGAACATTTGTTGCTGTTGTAATGTTCATAGCTGATCGGGCTGCAGCATGCCTACGGGGGAGCAAGTTCTCATCCTCCTCGCCATACTGATCATAATCTTCATTCTCTACATAATTATCATATTCTTCACGCCGAGGAGCATTATGTGCCTCATCGATATGTTCTTCAGGTATCAGACTCTACACAAGAATCGAACAATAATATTTATTAGTTGCTACTAGTGAAATGTATGTGCACATTAAGACATGTAAAGAGATAATTTAGTTTGAGTTCTTTACCGCATACTGTCGTGAATTAGAGCCATGCTGTGACAGGACTTCAACATTTGTCCTTCCTTGTGCCATTCTTTCCTCTTCCAATTCCACAATGCGTTGCTCAAGAGTTCTGTTCTTACTTTCAGCTTTCTGTCGAGCAAAAATTTCCAATTGCATCCTTGTTGACATGAGTGCTTTGAGCCCTGGGGTACCAATCTCTTGGAGAGTTGGTCCCAGACCCAAAACACGAACACATCCTCTTGGCTCCTTTGCTCCACAAACAGCAGCATACACATCGCCTTCTTGAATTGTTCTATCCTTCAACTCTGGTTGAGCTTCAACAATGGCTTTAAGCTCATCCTACAAAATATGAATAAGTAAAGTGTATACAACACATCCATGTTTCATTTTTTGGGGGAAACTTACAATCGTTCCTGCTGCCTCCCTTAAAGGTACTCTATTTTTTCTTGTATGCGTATTGATGTACACTTCATCTCTTCGACGGGGGCGTCCAAGTGCTTTACCCTACAAGTTTTATAACTATGTACCAATGAAAATGCCCCAAAATAATATACAGGATGAGTAACATGATAGGATTATGTACCAGATTATAACTACAGCAAGCATGGCTAATGCTTCCAGATGTATGATGAACCCTCAACTTCGCACGATTTGCTTTTCCTCTTTCAGTGCGAGCCTATGGTAGAAATCATTGAGATTTGCACATTCATAGGCAAGTAATGGAAAAGGGAGATTCATATGAACTGTTCCTTACTTGACATTCAGGAGAGCTCCAAAACTTAATAAGATCATTGAAGTCATCATCATTTAATATATTTTTAAGTCTTTCCTTCATTTGTTCATCTGTTAATGTTTCATCAAAAAACTTCTCTTTTAAGTCTGCCTTGTAGTCCTTCCACTTCCTTGCAGCCGTATCCATAAACCATTTCTTGGCAGCCTCATCCACAGAACGCCTAATTAATTGGTATATAGGTGTCAGAGGATGGAACTCCAACCGCGGGGAGTCTGGGGACCCCCCCTTTGAGGTTCGGCCAGGGGAGCTGTTCTCAGGACGGCTTGCGGCGTCGGAGAGAATGAGGTGGCATGCAAGGGAGACAGGAGGAGGTAGACAGGTTCGGGCCGCGCGGAGGCGTAATACCCTACTCCTGTGTGTGTTTGCTATGTGGGAGATGAATGTGGTTTTGGTGTTACAAGATGTTCTCAGTGGTGCTCTGGAGCTAGACCTCCCTTCCGAAAAGAGAGACAGAGCGAGCTGAAGAAGACGAACAGTAGCGAGAGAGCGAGCTAGAGCCAAAGATCGAGCCTCTGAGCCTGAGAGAACCAGAGTCCCCTCAGCCTGTGGCATGGATCCTCCTTTTATCGATCAAGGGGAGTCCACAGTGCCAAGTATACATGAGAGAGCTTTTCTAGAGACTTCTCCTGTTGCACACGTCCGCCTGCTACGCCCACAGCGGAGTTGGTCTGCTGCAGGCGGCTAAGTCGTGAGGATGTGACAGCGCACGCCGTCGCCGCCGAAGTCAAAAGTCTCTGATTGCACGGTCGTGTGTCCACGGGGGGCCATCATGAGACGTCCACGCGTCCAATCATTAAATCGAACTGGTATTTTCTTTCTCACTTGACAACCAATGACACTAGCAAACTTCCTAGCATTTTCTCCTACGGGCTGTCCAAATTCATTGACTGTTATTTTGATTTTAGGCATGTCAATTGTCCTTGAGAATATGTCATTCATTGTGGTGATGCCCCTTCCATTCCTCTTTTGAGTACCACTGTGCAAATCTGTACAGATGAAAACATAAATGTGAATATTTTCAGAAAATATCAGCATATGTTCTCAGAAATTGTAGCAAATGTTCTCAGAAATTTTCAGAAATACAATACCTTCATTGTCACATAAGAACTCTCCAACTACATCATAATCAGGATCATCAATAATCTGCTCATTTGCAGTCTCAACATTATCTCTTTGTGGTCTTGGTCGCAAATTATGAGGTTCAATGGCTGCATCACTTGTGTTATGAGTTCTCTACAGGAAAATGCACATGACAATGTCAATAAGTATTTGTACTAGTTTAGAAATGTTCCAGCACTATTGTACAAGGCTAACCTTTGTTCTTTTATTTGGTTGGACAGGCTAGACTGCGGCGCTCATCTTACGAAGACAAAGGGAATCCATCTTCTCCTGGTTTCTTGCAACGTTTTTCCATTTCTGCCTCTCATACTCAGTCATGTCATCATCTCTGCTACCTCTTCCTCTTGCGCTTGACATTTTTTCTCCTAAAAAGGTGCAAAGGAATTAGCAATCTTTTCCTTGTATAAGAAATAATACAAACTGAAGGGAACAAATTTTTCAAGTAATCAATGAGGCAATCACATACTGCATAAATAACACTTACTTTTTGGGCTCAACAATTATACCATCTATGTCTGTCCTAATAGTGGGGACAACCCCATTAATAACATCCACAGTCACATTAGCATTTAGATCAGGCAATGGCAGAACTAGTCCATTGCCATTATCTAGGTGCTCACTCTCCAAATTATCCATATCATAGAAGTCTCTTGGTTTGGACTGAAGAACAGAAACCCACTCAGAACCAGCATGTTCAGGAACATAGAAGACTTGCACTGCTTGTGATGCTAGTATGAAAGGCTCATCTGATACTTTTTCACCAGTATTGAATAAATGTATAAAGTTGACAGTGGTGACCCCGAACTGATCGGTTTTAACCCATTTGCCCTGCACACGGTTGTCAACCCAATCACACTTGAAAAGAACAACATTTCCTTTGTGGTTATAGTTCAATTCAACAATCTCCTTTATAATGCCATAATAAGTCTTGTTTCCTATTATGACATTATCATTATCGCCCCTCTGAAAGCATGTGGACTCTGCAACCAGAGCGACCCCACTATTTTGGACAGACCTACCCACATCATGGGACTCAGTGTGAAAATCAAATCCATTTATTGTGTAGCTACTATATTTTTGTGCACTCATGATTGGCGCCTTCGCTAAGATTTGTATCTCATCTGGTACTTCCTCACACATTTCTTCCACCTATGATTAGTATGAAATATTATTATTAAGGTAAATGAGAAGTTCAACTTAGATAACATGTGTTAAAGTTCTCTTCCTACTTACATGCGACCTAAACCACTCATGGAAGCATTCGTGCTGCATTCGGTTGATAGCTCGTTGGTTTCGAACACCAATTGAGGATAGATAATGAGCATACTTTCTGCAATGGTCAATTTATCATCATACCATGCAAGAGAATCTAAACATATGGTGTATGGTGTGAAGTGAAATAGATTACTTACTCCAAGTAAGGAACTATATTTGCATAGTTGAACAAAACATATCTATGTGCTTGCAGCCAAATCTTGTGGTCTAAACTCACTGTGCACTTCCTAGCTAAACCCCGACCAATGCTATCAAAGAAAGGGGTTGTGCAATTTTCAGCTTGCAGCCCTTCAACATTTCTAAGCGCTTGGCTGTGTAAATAGTGTCCACATAGTGTAAGGCTCTCATAAAACATAGAACCCTCCATAATTGATCCCTCCGGATGGCTTTTTGTACAAACATCACCTTTCAATCTCATCAAAAACCTATACAAATATAATAGGCTCATTATGTTGTAAAATAGCATGTATTTTTTTTATACGTATGCTGCAATACGCTCATAGAAATTACCTCTCAACTGGCCACATGCTACGGAAATGTACTGGACCAGCCAGTCTTGCTTGGGCAGGAAGATGGACTATCAGATGTACCATCATGTCAAAAAAGGAGGGAAGGAATATAGTCTCCAGAAGGCTTAAGGTTTCTGCTATTTCAGCCTCTAGACTATCCATATCAATTTTGCGGAAAACAGGAGCACAAATTTTCTTGAAGAAATGACTAACACATATCACCACAGCACTAACTACTTCTGGCAATACTTTCCTCATAGCAAGCGGTAGTAAGTGTTGTAGAACGATGTGGCATTCATGACTCTTAAGGCCAAACACCTTTCTCTCATTGACATGAACATTGTGACGTATATCAGATGCATAACCAGCAGGAAACTTTACGCCTTTCAGTACTTCACAAAATAATTTCTTCTCATCAGGACTCATTGAATATGGTGCAGGTGGTAAATAAAATTGGTCTTCAACATCAACAGGGTGGAGATCACTTCTAATACCTAAAGTTTGAAGGTCTAAGCGAGAATTCAGATTATCCTTAGATTTCCCATTGGTACCCAAGAATGTATTAACAAAGTTTTCATACATATTTTTCCCTATGTGCATGACATCAAAATTATGTCGCAGCATCAATTCTTTCCAATAGGGAAGTTTAAACCAAATAGACCTCCTTTTAAAAATGACTAATGGCTCCCCTTCCTTGCGTTTCTTCCTTGCTGGTTTCTTTCTAGATGGATCCTTACCAAAAACTGTAACAATATTTTTAGTACACTCCAACACTTCCTCCCCAGAGAGTGGAGTAGGTGCCTGCCTAAATTCAGTTGAACCAAACTTATCAACATCTAACCTAAATGGGTGATTTTCATCCAAAAACCTACGATGACACATATAGCAAGTCTTGCTGCCATTATCAAGTCTATGTGAACAAGTATATGAGTGGCAATCAGGACATGCCGCTTCACCAGCAGTGACACAACCAGATGCATAGCCTAGACCCGGGAAGTCTGTAATAGTCCACAACACTGCTGCCCATAATTGGAAGTACTCGCCCTTCGATGCATCATAAGTTCTAACCCCCTTAACAAACATATCTAACAAATCATTCACAAGTGGCTGGAGAAAAAATCCATATCACTACCAGGAGCATGTTTTCCAGGAATTAGCAAAGAGAGTATGAAATTTGATTGCTTCATGCACATTGATGGTGGAAAATTGTAGGGAATACATATACCAGGCCAAATGCTATAGCTAATACTTTGGGTTCTATAAGGATTAAAACCATCGGTGGCAAATGCAAGACGTATATTTCTGCTATCCTTAGCAATCTCAGGATGTTTAAGATCAAAGTCTTTCCATAGAGGAGAATCTGCAGGATGCCTAAGAACATCATCTCTTGTTCTCTCCTCATCATGCCATCTTGGACTTGCTGTTTTAGAACATAGAAACAATCTTTGGAGCCTTTTCTTTATTGGAAAGTACCGAAGAACCTTCTTAGGAACCTTGTACACATGTTTCCCATCTAGACTCTTCCTAGCTGATTTGCAACGTGAAACCTTACACTTTGGACATGATTTAGATTTTTCATGTTCCTTCCAATATAGAATACAATCATTTTCACAGGCATGAATACTAATGTACCCAAGTCCTATGGACTTAATCAATTTCTTAGTTTCATAGTAGTTTCTGGGTAGTGTTGAACCCTTAGGTAAGACATCATTAAGTAGATCTAGTATAAGGTCAAAACTTTTGTCAGTCCATCCTCCAAGGAGCTTGATGTGAAGAAGCCTAATCAGGAAACGCAGTTTAGTGTACTTCTTGCAATTAGGAAATAATTCTTGACTATTGGTTTCTACCAACTTTTGGAGGTCAACTAGTTCTTTAGGAAGCTCAATGGAATTGTTGTCTTCGAAATCCCCTCTATCATCTAAACCACAAGCTAGGTCTCTAAGCAATTTAGATATGTCATCCTCTTCACTAGACTCTTCCACAAGATCATCACCATCACCATTGTCGGTATTCACATAAGAGGAACTAGCTTCCCCATGTAAGTTCCAAGTTGTGTACCCTTTTAGAAACCCATCACATATCAAGTGCTCTCGTATATCACTTGAGTCTCTCCTAAATGAGTTAACACACTTTCTCCAAGGGCATAGTATCTTGTCCCCTACTGCTGAATTTCTAAATGCAAAAGCTAGGAAACTGTTGACCCCTTGTAAGTATGCCTTTGTGTGCCTAGCATCACTATTTGTCGGAGGACGAATCCTCGACGGCGGGAAGTCGGGAGACCCCCCTTTTGAGGTTCGGCCAGGGGAGCTGTTTCTCAGGTGTACGAGGCGTTGGAGAAGGCGAGAAAACAATGGCACACAGAGGAGGCGAGAGAATTTATACAGGTTCGGGCCGCCGGAGCGTAATACCCTACGTCCTGTGTGTATGCTATGTGGGAGAATGTGTATGGTTGTGTTACAAGGTGTACCCGGGGAGCTCGGAAGCGTAACCGGGAGACTTGGGGAAGAAGAACAGTAAAGGTTGCCTTGTAGTCTATTGCTCGAGCTTGAGCTCGAGCCGCCTGCTTTCGTCGGCGGCATGGATTCTCCTTTATAGTGCAAGGGGATTCTACAGTGCCAGGCATACGTGGTCGTGCCGGTCGGCGCCCGCCTGCTGCGCCGCGCCTGGAGGAGCCCCTGTCGGGTGCTGCGGGCGGCTGGTCTGGTCGCCTGGTCGCCTGGTTGCCTGGTTGCCTGGTTGCCGCACACGCCCGGAGGCGGCGCCTCCGGGCACGGGCGACACGCGCCCTGGGCCGGAGGCGGCGCTCCCGCCCGGGGCCGGAGGAGGCGCTCCCGGGCGGCACGCTCCCGGGCAACACTCGCCCGGGGCCGGAGGCCCCGCTCCCGGGCGGCACTCGCCCGGGGCCGGAGGCGGCGCTTCCGGGCACGGACGACCGGCGGGAGACACGGCCTCCCTGCCGGTTGCCGGTCGTGCAGGATATGTCCCCCGGAGGAGCCGATGTGGCCGGAGATCCACGCGTCCCCGCAGGCTGTGGGACCCCCAGTCCCATTTCGCCGACAGTGGCCCCTGGCCCTGTTGCTCGGCCGGATCCACTCCGGCCAGGAACAGGGCCATGTCTTGAAGAAAAGAGGGGACGCTGGGTCCGCCTGGTTCGCCATGTACTGACGTAGCTTGACGATTTGTTGACTTAGATGCGATACGTACCCGGCAGCCGGGCAGAAAACATGGAACGAAGTGTTGAGGAAGGCCGGTGGCAGCGGTCGCGATGGCGCTGCGGCAGCTTGCCGCCCGTACTGTCGCCGCCGAGTTCTTCGTGGCGACCGCTGTCCGGAGGCCGCGGCAGCAGAGAGGTGCGCCGTCCGATTGAAGGGCGCCACCGAATCCGCCGCCAACGAGTTCTCCCGCGCCTGACCCGAGAGGGAGGCATGGGAGAAGGAAACGCTCTCCCGGGGAGAATGCATACGGGCCCAAGAGGCCGGGCTCGCGTCCCGGGGGTGTGAGTTCGGCCGTGCGCGAGGAAGTCGCGAAGAGGTCGCGGGATTTCGCGAGGAAGTCGTGGTGGTTCGTGAGGTGGACGCGGCAGTTGGCGAGGAAGGCGCGGGAGGCCGTGGTCGAGCCCGCTGCCCCGGAGGCAGGGTTCTTTGACCGCGGCGAACATCTTGTAGAGCCGGTGCTTGACGAAGAGGTTGAGGAAGACGCCGGTTCCTTCTTGACGCCATGCGCGGGCGCCTCCGGGGCCCGGGGGCCCTCCATGCCCCCGAGCGCCGTTCTTCTGTCGTCATCCGGGGTCCGGTCCGAAGGAGGCCAGCGACCTCTCCCCGTGCGACGGTGTCCTTGGGCGCGAACACCTGGTGGAGCCGATGGCCGACGAAGAGGTCGAGGAAGACGCCGGTTCCTTTTTGACGCCCCCGAGTGCTCCCCTTCTGACGTCGCCCCGGGCCGCCTTCAGAAATGCAGCGGTGACCGTGCTTACCCGGGCCTCGCTCGTGCTTGCGCTCTGGTTTGGCCTGTCTTGTACAGAGAGATATTTTGCGTATATATATGATGACGTTTATATTTTCGTACCTTTGCTTATTGTATTGTTCGGAGGTTGCTGGTGTTCGGGGTCTCGTGTCCAGGAACGCCGGGTACCGGGCGTCGTCCGACAGCGAGGTCTAGCAACTGCGAACGGCCGTCGGGCCTATGGCCCCTGTTCGGGCCCTGGGGCAGTCGCCAGCCTCGGGAGCTCGACGCGACGGTCGCCCGCTCCGGGAACCTGGTTCCCCTGGGCGCGAGCTTCTGAACGCGAGCCTTGTGGAGCGACAAAGTTCGCAGGTTCGGCCCCTGCCCGTCTTCCGGATGCGGGGGTCTTCTGTGCCCCCGGGCCCCGTTGGCCTAGGGAGCACGGTGATGCCGCGACGACAGGCTCTACATGATGAACCGTGAGAGCACTCGGCTCGTCCCCTTGTCCATTCCATGTTGCGAGCCATTGCGTCTACCACCTCCTAGGGGCCTCTTCGCGGTTGCGACCGAGCGGAGAAAGGATTTGCGCATAAGGAATCTGCCCCTTAGCAGCGGAAAAAATCGAGCCCGAAGCCAACCAGAGCGGGACATCGCAAGCCGGGGCTTAGACGATGTCCGGGGTTTAGCAGATGGGATACGGTAGCTCGCTGGTAGGGGACAGATGCTTTAGGCGCAACACCCAGCCACCGCATGGGCGCGACCCGATTATGCCCCCGGGGGGAGATCGCCACGATCGCGACATAAAGAAAGGATAAGGGCACGAGCCCGGAAACAATAATAAAAGTATTACTATGAAAAAGCGAATATGCATGGGGCCCCCCCAGTGCTGAGGTTTTGAGGCACTTACAGGACGTGTCTTCAGATAACATTTGTGGAGATGCTCCCAGGCTTACCGAGCCCGGTTGGGAAGTTCCGATCACCAGGGAGGGGCCTTCCCACGGGGGGAAGATTTCATTCCGACCCGTATGAAATACGGCGGAGATTCGAACCCCAAACCTGAAGTGATCGGGCCCGAACCTTACGCCAAGGATAGCGCTTGAGGCCGTGCTGGTAACGAGCGACGCGGAGCAGAGCGCGCCACCTTCGTTCCTCGAGGAAGTCGAGGTTGCCGAACTGCATATTGTCGTGGCTGATGTTTGTCGATGTAGCGCTGTACCCGAGGGCCAAAGGAGAGGTCTGGCGATGGAACTGCTTCGGCCCGGTACACCAGGAAGAAACTAGGTCTCCCTGGGCGCCCAGCTTGGTGTGATCTGAATCGTCCCCGGGACCGCCGGGGAAAGGTGTACTCTACACATAGTGAACTGTGAGAGCGTCCGGTTCGTTCCCTTGTCCATCCAATGCTACGAACGCAACACATGGGAAACGACGAAAGGAACGAGACCGGGAGGGATATTAAAAACATTGCTTATGTAAAATGTATATACATGGGGCCCCGGCCAGTGCTGAGTTTCCGGAGAAGTCCGGCGCTGGCCCGGGCTCACCGCAACTTACAGGACGTTTTATACATGCAGATTTTGTGAAGACGTTGATGTGCCTAGGAACGGAGCTCGGACTCGCTTCCCTTGCGAGCCCGAGTCCGGCATGTGCTCGGGACCCGGGGGCCCCGGCTGTCATGCGAAGGATAAGTGTCCGGGACCCGGAGGCCCTGGACTAAAATATGGTTTTGATATAAGCCGGGTTCCGGGGGCCCGGGCTTGAATATGGGATGTGAGACGACCCTCCGGAAGCATTCTCGCCGGGGCGGTGCTATCCGGGCTATCGCGCCCTATTCCCGGTGTCGCGTTCCTAGGCTTGCACCCGCCTTGGCGAGGCCGCCCTGGTTCGGCACCTCGGTGTCGGACCCACGGCACGGATTCGGGAACCCGTCCCGCGGCTCAAATATGTGCCCGGGACCCAGGGGGCTCCGGACTGAAATGTGATTTGATATTTATGGTCGACTTGTGCCCGGGCACGGAGGCCCGGGTATGAACATGGACCATATTGGGACGGCTTCCCCGGACCCGCCCTTGCTGAGGCGATGCTGCCCCGGGTCGGGCTTCCTCAGAGTCAGGCCCGGGAGGTGGGTCCAGGCCATATGTTTGCCGGGCGAGGGGCGCTCTACGACGGGCACCACACTTGCTGCCTGCGGAGTATTATTGGTGCGTGCCCAACCATCGACCCGCGTGTCATGACCTGAGGCCACGGCGGGGGGAGCGGGCACGAGCCTCGATGCAGCGAGGATGCTCTCTGGTTCTGGCCCGTTAGGGGCCGTTTTCGGGCTCAGCTTCCCTTGCGAGGGTGCGAGCTCTCGACACCGGGAGGGATCCTCGACCGGGAACGGTCTGCCCGGACTCGCGCTCGACTGGGCGCGTGGTCCGGATTATTACACCGGGAGCCGGAGGCCCCGGACTGCTTCGGGACGGACCGCCCGGGTCACCATCGCGTCCGGGCAGACCGTTCCCTATGTGCGTTCGGGGCCGGAGGCCCCGGACTGATTCGGGGCGGGACCGCCCGGGCTCACCATCGCGTCCGATGGGGTCCGGCCAGTCGTACCCTATGTGCGTTCGGGCCCGGAGGCCCGGACTGATTCGGGACGGACCGCCCGGGCTCACCATCGCGTCCGATGAGGTCGGCCAGTCGTACCCTATGTGCGTTCGGGGCCCGGAGGCCCCGGACTGATTCGGGACGGACCGCCCGGGCTCACCATGGCGTCCGATGGGTCCAGGCAGTCGTACCCTATGACAAAGGAAGGGGAAGACTTCCTCTAATAAAGGAGGAGAGGAGAGATTTGCATTGAATCAAAAGCCAACCAAAGGACCAGAAGCGTTACAGTCGAGCTTCCCGGGAAGGTGGGGCGAATCGGGATGATCTCTCCGGCTCGGCTGTCCCGGTGCCACGTCGCGGCTCGCACTCGTTTTGGCGAGCGGTCTAGGTTCGGGCTTCCCTGAGCTGGGACGTTGGTCGTCCTGTCCGCTGCCCTCGGCCAGATCGTCCGGCCAGGATCGTACGTCCCAAACCGCGCGTTCGGACCGTCCGAGCCGGGCCGGACCGTCCGAACTGGGCTTGGCTTGCTAAGGCTCCTGCCGGAAGTACTTGACCTGCTTGGCCAAGCTCTGGACGGCGCGGCACTCCGTGAGATCGTGCGAATCCGTCTCGTGGACGGCGCACCACTTCTGGGCCGCTGCCGTCGAAGGCGGCGCGCGTGCGGCCCTTGGCCGCTCGCCGGTGATGTTGTCCCCGCGACATCGTCGGACCGTGGGGCGCCCGCAATAGCAAGGCAAAGCCGTCGGCGGCCGCCTTCTCCTTCTGTCGCTTCCTTCTGTCCGACGCGCCGCGGAGCGCGAGGACTCGCCGTATTCTTCGGGTCCCCGTCAGGGGCCCCGGGGCGTGGCTCGTTCCACGCCCGGGCTCCTCCTTGCGGGCGCAGAGATCGGCGAGCTTGAAGAGCTCAGCCGTAGTCTGGACGTCGCGGTGCCCATCTTTTCGAGCATGCGCCTGTCGCGCACACCCGAGCGAAAGGCATGGATGACCCGTGAGGAGCGATGTGGGAGATGGTATTGCGAACCTGGCTGAAGCGCTGTAGGAAGTGCCTCAGCGTCTCGTCCCTGCCCTGGCGTAGGGCATGGAGGTCCGCCTCGGTCCCAGGGCGCGGAAAGGTGCCCTGGAAGTTGGCCACGAACTGGTGCAGAGTCCTCCCACGAGTAGACTGATCCCTCGGGGAGGTTCATCACCCAGGAGCGCGCCTGGGCCTTGAGAGCGACGGGAAGTAGTTCGCCATCACTCGATCATCGCACCGGCCGCCCGGATGGCAGTAGTGTATATTTGCAGAACTCCGTGATCCACGGAGCCGTCATACTTCTCCGGCAAGCTGGCCGGAACCTGTCCGCCAGCGAAACCTGCCGGAGCCTGGGGAGAGCGCCAGGCAACCCGAGCCGTACAGGGCGGCTCGGGTAACAGATGATGTTTCCCGTCAGCAGGTTGGAGGCCTGGACCTCGGAACGCGTGGCGGCGTCCGCCCGCCCTCCGTCGCTCCATGGTGACCCGGGCGTCCTCGTCGGACCGCCCCCGTTCAGCCGGTCACGGAGGTCGCCGTGCCGCTGTCTCCGGATCATGGCTGTTGCGCCGTGCTCCGGGCTCTGTTTGACTCGGCGGGGCCGGCCCGCGCTAGACGTTGCGCGGTCGCACTCCTGGCCCCGCGCTGCTGTGGCAGCGACCTGGCGATGGGCCCGCGCCTACGAGGTCGGTGACTTCGTTGAGCCACGCCTCTCCCGCCCCCGCCCGTTAAAAGCCGGTGGCGCAGGAGGCTTCCGCCGCCAGGAGAGCTCCCTGTGCGAGCTGCTGAAGTCGAGGTTGCGCGTCCGTGGAGCGCGCCTCCGCTCGCGCCCAAGGATGAGCCGTGCAGACCCGGCGGGCACGTGCCGGTTTACCTTCCGAGAGAGAAAGAGCCGCCGCCGACTGCCAGGCCGCCGAGGAGCGAGCTCAGCCCGCCTGGGTTGCCGACGCGTCTCCTGAAGACGGGGAGCGCAGGGGGCTTACCACCGGGCTACGCCACCCGGCGGGTGAAGTCGGTCGAACTCCTGGTCGGAGTCCCGCGGACGGTGGCCTCCTGCCATGGAGTGGCTGGTCTTGGGACGTCGCGTGTCACCTGGAAAGGAAACTCCCCCTACCTGGCGCGCCAGCTGTCGGAGGACGAATCCTCGACGGCGGGAAGTCGGAGACCCCCCTTTTGAGGTTCGGCCAGGGAGCTGTTTCTCAGGTGTACGAGGCGTTGGAGAAGGCGAGAAAACAATGCACACAGAGGAGGCGAGAGAATTTATACAGGTTCGGCCGCGGAGCGTAATACCCTACGTCCTGTGTGTATGCTATGTGGGAGAATGTGTATGGTTGTGTTACAAGGTGTACCCGGGAGCTCGGAAGCGTAACCGGGAGACTTGGGGAAGAAGAACAGTAAAGGTTGCCTTGTAGTCTATTGCTCGAGCTTGAGCTCGAGCCGCCTGCTTTCGTCGGCGGCATGGATTCTCCTTTATAGTGCAAGGGGATTCTACAGTGCCAGGCATACGTGGTCGTGCCGGTCGGCGCCCGCCTGCTGCGCCGCGCCTGGAGGAGCCCCTGTCGGGTGCTGCGGCGCTGGTCTGGTCGCCTGGTCGCCTGTTGCCTGTTGCCGCACACGCCGGAGGCGGGCCTCCGCACGCGACACGCGCCCTGGGCCGGAGGCGGCGCTCCCGCCCGGGGCCGGAGGAGCGCTCCCGGGCGGCACGCTCCCGGGCAACACTCGCCCGGGCCGGAGCCCCGCTCCCGGGCCGCACTCGCCCGGGGCCGGAGGCGGCGCTTCCGGGCACGGACGACCGGCGGGAGACACGGCCTCCCTGCCGGTGCCGGTCGTGCAGATATGTCCCCCGGAGGAGCCGATGTGGCCGGAGATCCACGCGTCCCCGCAGGCTGTGGGACCCCCAGTCCCATTTCGCCGACACTATTGATCCATGTTTTATCCATGAGTCTTTGTGGGGAGCGGCTTTCAGATTATATTTGTTCAGACTACAAAATTTCATAACAGAGAGCAATTAGAAATTAGATAAACAACTGATAGCTAGCATTTGCATTGCCCATAGCAAGCAACACAAGTAAAAAGCAGCAGCTACACATACAAGGATAAATGTGGAAGCCTAGTGTGATAGAGCAAGAAGATAGTGGCACATGAATTAATTCTGGACATAGAACCCACAGGTGTTAAGTGCGTACCTGCAATACTTGAATCTGTTGGCTGCAAACAATGTGAGGACGACGTCGGTGGAGCAGATTGCAACTTGTTGGGGTCTGTGGGGGAGCACCACGGGTAGCCTTGTCGTGTGTTGGTGAAGAAGGTCTTATGTCAGCCTCGTTATGGTTTGGTGCAGCACATCCTTGCTGGGGTCGGTGCAGCAGTCACACGTTGGCAAGCCCTGCTGAGTTGAAGCACCAAGTACACAACTTAAGCACGCACGTATTAAACAGTACAGTGAGCTACTAATAATGGTGTAAAACATAGTGATATGAACCCAGTGGCGAATTCTAATTGATATGAGAAGCAAACACAAAATTTGGTTAACAAAATTTATTCTTTGCAGCAACGAGCACGCCTACAATACGATGGACAGTTTCAACTACTAGTTTGTTTGAGGGAATTTTATAAGACAAATTCACAATAGGATGGCGCAGTTTCAGCTTACCTTTTATTATTGTCCCTTTGTACAACAGTAGAATGACAGCAAGCGGCATGAATTAATCATTAAAAAAATGATAACCGGGCAAGCAGAAGCAGGCTACAGGCATTAGACAAGGAGGTATGTACAATGTTTGTGGATCTAGATGACAGGCAAGCACAAGGTCAGTGAATAACAACAATACAACCAGGTAGGAACATCAAGCAACACAGGAATCCTTTCAAACGCTAGCTGTTAATAGGAGACCTCTCGATCTACGGTGTCGCCCCACCCTCATCACTGCGTTCGGCAAATCTGAATCAACAGGAAAATGACACGCATAGTGCAGAGGCAGTCCGGCCAAGGAGTCTCACCAGCACCCACGAATTCCACGACCCAGGAAGAAGGGGAGTGGAGGAGAAAAATTATCTCACCTCACGTGCGGCTTCCTCGGTCACTGCGACTTCGTCTCGCGTTCCAGTGGGCGGGGCGGCGCTGAAGCAGCGAGCGCGCAGGGACCTGGGGCCGCTGCGGCTTCGTCGCGCTCAAGCAGCGAGCGGCGCGGACCTAGGGGCCAGGGGATCTGCAGTGGGGGCGGCAAGCCTTTGGATGGGCGAGGCTGCGCTGTCCAGTGGCGCGACGGCGCTATCGTGGGGCTGTGAGGGCTGGCGAGAGGGGATTTGGGGTGGATTTGGGAGGAGGCGGGCGAGCGGGTAAAATTCGTGGAGGTCACGGATTGGAATCGGAAGGAGGAGGAGCCGAGCGGGCGAGAGACGAAAAATGGCGCGACCCGCGGAAAGGGAAGAACAGGCGGCGACGCTTCTCGAATTAGGGATTTGGGGGAGAGAAGAGTCTAGGTTTTGTCATTGTAGCGGTGGGCCAGGTCTAAAATTTGCACGTGAGCTGGATGGAGGCAGGGCACGCGAGCAGCCCATATTTTTTAGCGCCAGACAGATTGACGGTGTACCTGTTTTTAGCGACAAATAGTTGAACGTTAAATATCAATATCTATAGCAACAGACAATGAATCACTAAATGAGGAATTAGCGACAGATGGTCCGTGAGTTATCTTTAGCGACTGATCATCCATCGATAAATATAATTTTTAGCGTCAGATGTCTGACGGTGATGCAGTGTTGTGGTGTAGTGAAATTCTCAAAATATTCCGGCGAATCTCCTCGATTCCAGAGAAATATTTTGATCTCCAAAATTGTTTCGACATTTCCGATGTTCCAAATATATATACGCCGACGTTCGCAACCCTTCAAAATTCCGAACAATTTCCCAATTTCCAATATTCCCGATAGCTCTTGAAATTCTAAAATTTAAATTCTAACTTTGGAGTTTCCGGAGAAAATCCCCAAAAATCCCCATCTTTTCTCTCTGCTTTATTTTTCTTCCAATTTCTCCCTTTTCCCCTTTTATTTTTTTCTCTCCTTTCTGGTCCTGCCCTCCTGTTCATCTTCTTCTTGACTCTCTCTCTCTCTGCTTTGGAGCTAGCCGAGCCGTCGCCGTCGCCTGGGCCGAGCCCCTCGGCTGCGCTCCTCTCCAGGCCCAGCCTGCGCCGCCCCGGGCCCAGCCTGCGCCGCCCGCGCCCCCACGGCCTGCGCCGCGCTCGCCCAGCCTGCGCCGCCCCGGCCTCTAGTCGCAACCGCCTGCCGTCAACCCCGCTTCGCACGCCCCCACGATGCCGCCATTCTCGCGCGAGCCGTGGTTGCCATCCACTTCCCCCACTCCCGCTCCAAAACCGCCTCCTTGGCCATGATTCAGCCTCCCCTTGCCCTCAAATGGCTCTCCTGAGCTTCGTTCTCCTGCTTCCCTGCTCGGCCTGGCCGCCACCGCCCATACACCGTCGCCGTCTGGCTCCGCCCCGCCGTCGCCTGCGCCTCCTCGCCGCCTCCACCGCGTCGAGCAGCGCCTCGGCGTACCCCTCCCCGAAGCCCTCCGTCGCCGGAGCGCTGCTGTCGTCCTCAACCCGAGGAGCTCGCTGTCCCCTCCTCGCCGCCGTCGCCTGCCTCTGTAGCCGCCGCCACCACCGGGAGTCCCTGTTGCTGCCGTTCTGTTCCAGTGCGCCGCCGCCTCTGGAAGCCGCACCGATGCCAGGAGCCAGCGCCGCCGCTCGGCTACGGCCGTTGCCGTCCTTCGCCACCCCGAGGTGAGCCTCCTCCTCGGCGTCGCCCCTTCCCCGAAGTCGCCGCCGCGCTACGGCAAGTCAACGCCGGCCAGCGCCCCTGCTCCACCACCTCCTCGCGCGAGTCATCGCCGCCGCCGCTGTGTCTCTGCCCGTGGATGCCGCCGGCGGTTCGGCATCGACGTTGTCCCCTCCGTGGACGCCGCTGCCCCGTTTCTCCTCCTCCCTCCGTTCTTCATCGTCGGTGTCGTCGCTTTTTCTACAGTCGGTGAGCCGCAGCCGTTGCTCTCCTCTGTTGGCTCCGCCCGCGAAGGCCGCGCCCGGGACCTCACCCGAGTCCGCCCCGCGCCCACGCCCCCGCTCCCGGGCCCTGCTCCCGCGCCCGCGCCCTTGCGCCCGGGACAGCTCCCGTGCCCGCGCCCTGCTCCCGGGAAAGCTCCCGTGCCTGCGCCCCGTTCCCGGGCCCTCGACCGGGCCTTCGCCCGGCGCCCGCGGAACGTGTCCGCGCCCTTCGCCCGGGAGCTCGCCTGCTCTCCCGGGAATCTCCGGCCGGGAGCAAACAATAGATACAGCCGGAAGCTCCCGGCCGGGAGGACGATGAACTCAAGACCTCAGCGAACACTAAGAACACAGAGAGTTTTGGTGCTGCCCAAACCGCACAGCATTTTCTGTTTTCTCCTTCTCCTTTTATAGCGGATTTACAAGTGCACAGCGTCCGCACGTCGCCCACGACGCGAGCCATACTCGTGACGTCGCCAACGTACAGGCGCGTACGCGAGCCATACTCGCTACGGCCACGACGCGTCCTTCCACTTCCGTGACGTCGCCCACGACGCGTCCATGTCCATGACGTCCCCCACGAACCAACGCGTACGCGAGCCATCCCCTCGTGACTCGACCTCCTCTCATCGTGAGCCACTTTCTCCTCCGTGAGAATCGGACGACGTCCGAGCTCGCCGCTAGACATGGTCAGCACGTCCCTGCAGCTATCCTGCCCACACACGCACGCATGCGTCTCGACCGGGAACGCACCACGGTCGGGATTATTCCTAACATCCTCTCTGTGTCGCCGTCTGCCGTCGTCACCCAGTCGTCCTGCCGCCGCCCATCGCAGAATCCTTGCCGTCGCCGGTGTCATCGTCCTCACCCCGGGCTTGCTATCTCTCTCGCTGCCGCTTGCCGCCGACAAGTCGCCGTGGCCGCGCTGCCTGGGTGCCGCCAAACGCCATCAACATCCTTAGCACCGCCGACCCCTACTGCTGTTTCCTCCCCGATGTCGCCCTCGTCGTTTGCCGTCGTCCTCGTCGCTCCGTCGCCGGTCGTTGCCCTCGTCTACCGTCGGTAAGCCCTAGTCGAGGACACCTCCCTTGGCATCTCCTCGCCGGAGCCGCCTCCTTCCTCATCCCATGCCGCGCCGTGGCGCCATCGTCAACGTCTTCGCCGCGTCGCGCCACCCTAGAGTCGCTACTCCTGCCACCAAAGTCGTCGCGCCGTCGGGTCTCCTCTCTGCCTCGCCGTGACAGTGCCCCGTCGCGCCGGCCATCGCCCTGACCTCCTCGGCCCTGCCATGGCAAGAGCTTGGCCTCCTCTTCCTGTGATGCTGCCGCGTGGGTTCCGCGTGCATTAGTTCAGCCGCCCTAGCTGTTGGATCATTCTGAGCCGATTAGAGCCGTCCGATCAATTGAATCCAATCTTTACCATCGGATCTCCATAAACCCTAGGGTTGAATCTCGGCCGTCCAATCTCTATATCAAGTTCCTAAATCAATCTCGGCCGTTTAAATCCCTTCAAATCGAATCCCAGCCGTTGACTCCTTTTTAATCCGCCAGTGCCCTGTCAGTCCTAACCCAATCCACCACTCCGGCTATTCCTCGAAATCGTGACCCACGATAGTGCCACTTTTTCTCTAGTGCCAAAAATAATTCTTTAGTCTAATCCCAAGAGAATATTCCCGAGAATATTCTTTTCCAATTCTTTCCGGAATTCTTTCTGAATTCGATATTCCGGAAGTCATATCTTTTCTATCCGAACTCCGAATTGACTCGTTCTTCTTCCTAATTTCATCTAAAATTATAATCTACTTATTTGTATAATTTTATATGTACTATTTATTTGGAGTTTCTTAGGATTTTTATCGTGTTGCGTATAGTTGCGTATAATCGCCGATTCAGAAGACCGCGGAGTCTACGGAAGAGTTTGGAAGAGCAATCGAAGATGTTTGGTCACAAGGCAAGTCACACATTCATCCTTGAGCATGTTGAACCTACTTTGTGAAATATTTTATGATTTATAAATAAATTGCATGTTTTGCCAATTACATGGAATATGGGATAACCTATCCACTTAGTCAAGACCCTATTTATTTGTTATCCATTCCTTGATAACTTTGGGTGATAATTTGACTAGCTTAGGTCTCATTGGATGACTTGGCTAGAGATAGGACCTGCTTAGCCATGCTTAGCAACATAGCTCACCTGGGAATTAAATAATATCTTTTTATATGACTCGACTCAATGTTGGAAAAATGGAACTTTGGATAGGCTGATGTTAAATTACTAAAATTGGACCTAAATGGTGGGCTGTGGGTGTATGGTTTTGCTTGTCACACCATGGCAATTAAGGACCGGTTCACGGGAACCACTTGGGCAACTACCCGTACTTTCCACAAGCCAGCGTGGGCAATGGCTAGGCTTGAAGAGTTTCTTCTCCCTCTCCTAGGCACCGAAGAAGAGGGTGAGCGGGATGAAGTTGGGTCGGCCGGGGGTAGGGTTGATCGGCTGTCGGATTCACCGTGGCGCAAGGGGGGTAGCCTAGCCAATATGGCGTGCCCTGTCGGCAGGTGCAATCTCAGCATGGTGTGGATGGTTAGGGAGAGGTTGCGTGAACGGTCCTATCATAGCCTCTTGCGGGGTGTCGTGGTGACACATCGACGCACGGAAACGTGTGTGAGGCTGTGTCTTGTGGGTAAAGTTGTACACCTCTGATCAGCGTAAATCTATACGAATAGTCGCGCCTGCGGTTATGGGCACATTGGCCAAGACTCACTGTGATTAGTCTCACCTTTAGATAATTAATCTGGTTTTATGAAACTGGTGTTGTGGAAGGTGTTGAGTCCGGTCGACGTGGTTGAGTTGACTGAGGGTGGCCGATTAGCGTGGTGTAACACTAATCGGTGGAGACTGGTGAGCGTGGTGTAACGCTCATCAGTGACGCCTGGTGGACGTGGTGTAACGTTCATCAGCGCGGCCTGGTCAATGTGGTGTAGCGTTGATCAGAAAAAACTGGCCAGCGTGGTGTAACGTTGTCTGGTAGAGACTGGTTAACGTGGTGTAGCATTAATCAGTAAAGTCTAGTTATCGTGGTGTAACGGTAACTGGAGGAGTCTGGTGAACGTGGTGTAGCGTTCATCAGTGGAGACTGGTTGACGTGGTGTAACGTCAATCAGTTGGGAATGGTTGGGCTTGGTTAACGTGGTGTAACGTTAATCAGTGGGGAATTAACATTGTTAAATTAATCAACTTTTTACTGTTTGCGAACTACTACCTTTTTTTCAACTGTTTTTATGCAAATGAGCCACCAGCCTTCCTTTGAAAATCCCGTGCACAAATGCATCATTGGTGTGGATTACTGAGTACGATGGGTGGTACTCAGCCTTGCTATATTCCCCCTTTTCAGAAGTGAAGACCTTGGCTTATACCCCAGTTGAGCTTGCATGTGGTGTGGAGCTGAAGACACGCTAGTTTCGCCTTTCCGCTGCTGTTTTCTTCTGTGTGAGGACTAAGTGCCTCTTCTATAAGTATTTACGCTTTATTTACGTTTGGATCTGTTTATTGATTTGTCGTTTTGTGTACCCTGGCTTGATTCCTGGACAGGGATTTTAATACACAAAATAGTCTAGAAATTGGCAAAATTTCTGGGCGTGACAAGGTACGCGTACACTATGTCTCCTGTGTTTGATCTATTCATGTTAATTGTTGTCATATACATATTTAGGTCAGATTACATGGTTCTGTTTACTTATGCTATTAATGTTATGATTTATTTATGGAATAAATTTAATCTACATGTGCTTATATTTTCAACAATCCAAAAACCTTATTATAGGCATTGTGATTTTTCGATGGCTGGTTTTGCCAATGCACTAAGGCTGGATAAATTTACCGGTGTGCACTTTAAGAGGTGGCAGATCAGGGTCACTCTGTGGCTGACAGCTATGAAGTGCTTCTGGGTGAGTACTGGCAAACCTGAAGGAGTTCTTTCTGCTGAACAGCAGAAAGAATTTGAGGAAGCCATGACTCTCTTTGTGGGATGCATTCTTAGTGTTTTTGGTGATCGTCTGGTCGAGGTGTACATGCATATGACCGACGCTAAGGAGTTATGGGATGCATTGAATACCAAATTCGGTGCTACTAATGCTAGCAACGACTTGTACGTCATGGAGCAGTTTCACGATTTCAGCATGGTTGACAACCGTGCTGTGGTTGAACAGGCTCATTAACTACAAACCATTGCCAAGGAACTCAAACTTCTTAAGTGTGCCATTCCCGACAAATTTGTGGCTGCATGCATTATTGCAAAACTACCTTCTTCATGGAGGAGTTTTGGTAGTGCACTCAAACACAAGAGATAGGAGTACTCCGTTGAGGGGTTAATTGCATCTCTTGACGTTGAGGAGAAAGCTCGGGCAAAGAACGCTGCGTCAAAAGACGATGATGGGCAGTTTAGTGCTAATGTGGTGCAAAAGACTGCAAACAAGAACAATAAAGGGAAATTTATCAAAGCTCAACAAAACACCAACTTCAAAGAAAAGAGGAACAACAAAAACAAGGAGGAAGATATCAGAACTTGCTTTGTGTGTGGCTTGCCTGGTCATATTGCCAGGAAGTGTCCAGAACGTAAAAGCATGAAGGCACCTGCAGGACAGACCTCTAAGTCTGTCAATGTGACCATTGGCAATACTGGAGATGGAACCGGGTATGGTAATTTACCTACTGTTCTCTCAATTAATCAGTCTACTAATTGGTGGGTTGATACGGGGGCCAATATTCATGTTTGTGCTGACATATCTTTGTTTTCCTCTTATCAGGTCAGCCGGGATTCCTCCATCCTAATGGGGAATGGGTCACATGCTTCTGTTCATAGTGTTGGCACGATAGACCTGAAGTTTACTTCAAGAAAGATCGTAAAGCTGAATAACATGCAGCATGTCCCTACTATCGACAAGAATCTCGTTAGTAGTTCCCGTCTATGTAAGAGACGGGTTTAAGTTGGTATTTGAGTCTAATAAAGTAGTTGTCTAAACATGAATATTTTGTTGGTAAAGGCTATGAGTGTGGAGGCTTGTTCCGTTTTTCCTTTTTTGATTTTTGCAATAAGTCTGTGAACCATATTTGTGGCAGTGTGGATGATGATGTCAGTATCTAGCATTCACGTTTATGTCATGTTAATTTTGGTTTGATGTCTCGGCTTTCCAGTTTGAATTTAATTCCAAGTTTTTCCATTGCCATAAGGTTCCAAGTGCCATAGTTGTATGCAATCAAAGCAACCTCGCAAGCCCCACAAGGCTGCCGAGGAGAGAAACTTGGCACCACTAGAACTCCTATATTCAGATCTTTGTGAAATGAATGGGGTGTTGACGAAGGGTGAAAAACGATATTTCATGACTTTGATTGACGATGCAACTAGATTCTGTTATGTGTATTTATTGCAAACGAAAGATGAGGCTCTAGACTATTTTAAAATTTATAAGGTAGAAGTTAAAAACCAACTTGACAAGAAGATAAAAAGAATTAGGTCAGATCATGGTGGAGAGTTTTTCTCTAATGTTTTTGATTTATTCTGTGAGGAACATGGCATTATACATGAGAGAACGTCTCCCTATTCTCCCAAATCTAATGGGATTGCTGTAAGGAAGAACCATACGTTGACTGACTTGGTGAATGCCATGTTAGACACTGCGGGATTACCTAAGGCTTGGTGGGGAGAGGCTTTGTTGACCTCAAATCATGTATTGAATAGAATTCCTAACAGAAATAAAGATAAAACACCATACGAGATATGGATTGGGAGAAAACCATCACTTTCTTACTTGCGTATATGGGGGTGCTTGGCGAAAGTCAATGTACCAATAACGAAAAAACGCAAGCAAAGACCTAAGACTATAGACTGTGTCTTTCTGAGATATGCTCATTATAGCATTGCTTATAGATTTTTAATAGTTAAATCTGAGATACCTTACATGAATATGGGTATAATTTTAGAGTCTCGTGATGCTACGTTTTTTGAGGGAATTTTCCCAATGAAGGATACACATAGCACTTCTAGTCAATCTTCTGATTTAATTACACCACCAGAACAAACTGAACATACACTTGAACATCTTGCTGAGGAGGATGACAGTGAAGCTCCTAGAAGGGACAAGAGACAAAGGATAGCTAAGTCTTTTGGTGACGACTTCACTGTGTACCTTGTGGATGACACTCCTAAGTCAATTTCAGAAGCTTATGCATCCCCTGATGTTAACTACTGGAAGGAGGCTGTCCGTAGCGAAATGGACTCCATTATCGCTAACGGGACTTGGGAGGTGACAGAGCGACCCTATGGGTGGCAAACCTGTAGGTTGCAAGTGGGTGTTCAAGAAGAAGCTAAGGCTCGATGAAACTATTGAAAAGTACAAGGCTCGGTTTGTGGCCAAGGGCTATACTCAGAAAGAAGGTGAAGATTTCTTTGAGACTTACTCACCTGTTGCTAGATTGACCATAATTCACGTACTTCTCTCCTTGGCTGCCTTACATGGTTTTCTCGTTTATTAGATGACGTGAAGACAACTTTTCTTAATGGAGAGCTGGATGAGGAAATTTATATGGAACAGCCTGATGGATTTGTAATAAAAGGTCAAGAAGGCAAGGTGCTAAAGTTGTTAAAATCTTTGTATGATCTGAAACAAGCTACTAAGCAGTGGCATGAGAAATTCGATAGAACACTAACTTCTGCGGGCTATGCAGTCAACGAGGTAGATAAGTGTGTATACTATCGCTATGGTGGGGGTGAGGGAGTTATTCTGTGCTTGTATGTTGATGACATACTAATCTTTGGGACAAACCTTGAGATGATTAATGAGGTTAAATCATTCTTGTCTCAAAACTATGATATGAAAGATCTGGGAGTAGCTGATGTTATCTTAAACATTATGCTAATTAGAGGTGAGGATGGGATTACACTCTTGCATCTCATTATGTGGAAAAAGTCTTGAGCCGCTTTGGCTATATTGATAGCAAGCCTTCTCCAACTCCTTACGATACTAGTCTTTTGCTTCACAAAAACAAAAGAATTACTAGGAATCAACTGGAGTACTCCTAGATAATTGGCTCACTTATGTATCTAGCTAGTGCAACTAGGCCAGACATCTCCTTTGCTGTGAGCAAATTGAGCCAGTTTACCTCTAATCCGGGAGATGATCATTGGCGCGCACTTGAGCGAGTTATGCGCTATCTGAAGGGTATTTTGAATCTTGGACTTCACTATACTGGGTACCTGTCGGTATTGGAGGGATATAGTGATTCCAACTGGATATTTGATATTGATGAGATCAAAGCCACAAGTGGATATGTTTTTACACTAAGTGATGGTGTTGTTTCATAGAGGTCGTGCAAATAGACCATTTTGACGAGATCTACCATGGAAGCAGAGCTTACGGCACTAGATACTGCTACTATTGAGGCAGAATGGCTGCGTGATTTATTAATGGATTTGCCTGTGGTTGAAAAACCAGTGCCGGCTATCCTTATGAACTATGACAATCAAACTGTCATTGCTAAGGTGAATAGTTCTAAGAATAACATGAAATCGTCTAGGCATGTGAAGAGACGATTAAAGTCTATCAGAAAATTAAGAAATTCCGGAATTATAAGTTTGGATTATGTCCAAACAGCTAGCAACCTGGCAGATCCCTTTATGAAGGGGCTATCACAAAATGTGATAGATAATGCATCGAGGGAGATGGGAATGAGACCCATGTGAGTTACACTATGGTGGTAACCCAACCTATGTGATCGGCGATTCCGTGAATTAGGACCTGGGAAAAACAAGCCATTAGTTAACGAGAGTAGAGTACCTTTAACTGTCTCTAAGTGAAGATGCATATACTCTCATAAGCTATAAGGCAGGTTGGCCTTTAACTTAAATGTGTTTTGTTGGCTTTAATTAGCGAAGATGTTGTTCTACAAAGCATTCTTAAAAGAACACACCTATATGAGTTCAACCGTTGGTCGAGATTTATGGAGATTTTGGGTGAATATCCTAGGAAGCTCATGAAAGATCAAAAAGTATGAGTTATAAGCTCCAACCGAGGGGTAGGCTACTGACGGTCTAGTATCAGTCAAGGCTTTAAGTGAAACTTGCTTGCACAAAACTTGCAATTTATGGCGTAGTCCATTGTTCAAGTTGTGAGTAAGTGTAGTTTAGAGTTCTAGATCGATGTTCAACCTTAATCGGTCTCCATCGAAAAACTAGTATATAAACAGTACTTTGGAGAATGGCAAATCTCTTTGGGACTTTAAGATTTGGTGGGGGATTGTTGAAATTACTAAGTGGGCTAAGGCTCATGTGGAGAATAATTCGTAGAAAAATCTCAAAGGTCCATCTCATAGGGAGTGGCATGGAAAGTTTAGTACCACCTTCCTAGTTCTAGGAGAGAGAGACCTCTTTATAAGCGTGAGCTCTCTCCTAGTCACTTGAGTATGCATAGTGGAGAAAACTAGAGTAACACATGCGCGCTCGCTCGCCACGCCAGGCTAGACCAGGCGGCGCGCGTACGCGACATGCGCGTGAATGGTCCGCTAAAATTGGCTTCTCATTCTTGCGTAGATGCAGTTTCTTTTGTAGTTCTGTTTTACTGTAAATCTTAACAACTTATCTGAAGTTTGTTTTAAACTCATGGGATAATTTGATAAGCGTGAAGTCCGGATAAGATACGCGCGGCTTACCCGGTTCGGTTACGAGATAGAGATCGTGCGGGCGTCCTGATCACACGTTCTAATATCTCTATAAATACCGAGCTGCTGTCTCCACGCAACATATACGAAAACAATCTAGGGCTTACTATCTCTTTTGTTCTGAACCATCGTTCGTCGTTTACTCCGTCCCGTTTGTCGGCGTGCACCGACGAATTGGGAGAGCAGGTCTCCGGAACCTCGTCTTCGACGTCCTGCACTGGGAGAGGGCGAATAAGGGTTTTGGAAAGTGCTATGCGCGACTGTTTGCTATGCGCCCATCACGGCTCGTCTTTCTTCATGTTCGGGCGCTACGCATCGTCGTCATCACCCGGTGCCGTGTGTCGTTCGTGCGGTACATGCTGCGTCCGTGTCCGCTCCAAAACAGTGTTGTAGGTACGCGTACACTATGCCTCATGTGTTTGATCTATTTATGGTAATTGCTGTCATATACATGTTTAGGTCAGATTACATAGTTCTATTTACTTATGCTATTAATATCATAATTTATTTATGAAATAAATTAAATCTATATGTGCTTATATTTTCAATACTAATGAGGTGGTAGGTTAATTGGGGTTAGAAAAAATTTAAAACTATTCCATGTAGCGGTGAAAATCTTTACCATGCTACCAGCACCACTAGCTCGCAATATGTTTTGGTAGGCCAAAAGCTTCATTTACAGTATGTGAAGGGAGGCCAGACCTTGTGATACAATCTTTCGAGGTTGGCAGAAATATTCACGCATTGCTGGCTACAAGCGGCAGGTTCAGATGTCAAGAGTCTTGTCTAGGTCCATTGGTCTGTACAATTCTCTCTTGTGTGCTCAGAGTGTGTATTGCGTTTTGATAGTGGCTGCAGCGTGCAGGCTGATGGTGTTTCATTTGGATGAACAGTATTGGTCATCCTACAGTCTTTTCCTACAGGCCCGTATCTTCTGGAATTTGAAGGGAAGGTGTTGTCTGTCTCTGCTCCAGAATCCTATGAACCTGTTGGTGGTGGGAAGTTCTTCGTTGGGGGAGTTGATAAATCGTGAAAATAGAGCTGCTATAGTGAAGCTGGATGACTCTGAGCTGAGTAACAAGTCTTGGTTATGGGTCCATTCCAATCATTCTGCGCAAGAATGAAATGTCGGAGAGTTTATCAGTTTAAATATGAACCACAATGGGCTGGAGAAGAAGAAGATATTGGGAAGGAACTCTATTCCGTGCATTACACCATGACTTGCTCGAGAAAAAGTTTAGATCGCTCACAGCTGATAAATTCGACTCCGGACATTGTTGAGTTGATTTAGGTGGAGTGCTTGTAAAGCGCTACCCCAAGACCCAAAAGCATGTTACTGGTTTGTGAACTTGAGGTGGCATTGGCAGCTGTAAATAAATTGTATACTTTATGCTTATGAACTTTCGGTGATTAATTAGTGCAATGGCCAGTTAGAGGTCGATGGTGTTAGACAATGTGTAAACTGCACAAAACATTTGCAAAAAAAGAAACCTATGTTCAATTACACCTCTCTTGTCCTTGTGATTCGATCAAGCGAAAATCTGTTTGAGTAAATGTTTTAGAGAATTAACACCTTGTTTTGTCCTACGGGTTGATGGAGTATGTGTGGTCGGCCGTTTGTGTTTTCGTTAGTAATGGAAGTGAGCGCACTAGTCAGTAGAGATGCTTGGTTCTTGTCTGCACGCAAGTTACAAATGTTGTTTACTGCTGGGATGCGTGGTATCGACGTAGCGTTCTTGACAACCCTGGATTGCACTACACATTAGCCAAGGATTTTTTTTCAAAATATACTTCTTTTCCCATGATTTTACAGAAATATACTGTTTTTGGAAAAAAATACAAAAATATACCCATGTGGCCCTTTCCGTGAGGGGAGGGGGGAATCAGTAGTGATGGCCTCACCTATATATGCTGCATCTATAATTTAACAATAGATAACTTCGATCTTTAACATCAAACCAACCGATCTAGTAATTCCCCAATTCGGTTAAAGACAACACAAAAGACCATGTTGATAATGTCTGTGTTAATGACATAAAACAATAGATCGGTACGTGTACTCTTAGACTTAAGGAAAAGAGGGAAAGGACACAGAGTCATGGGAAGAAAAATATATAGAGGCTGGCATAAGGGGAAATCTCTCTTTGGCCCCTTAGTTACACAGCCCTACCAAGGGTATTCTTGTATATTACAAGTGTTAATTATAGGGCATGTTCATATCCTGTAAGTATATTGTAAGATATCTGAATTTCGAATTTCGGAAGTTCAACTGTAACAAATTATTAAAAAGCCACTGAAGGTAAAATCTTATAGTTTCTCTGTATGAAATCGAAATAAAAAGGTAGATTAACTAGAGTTAGTTTTAAAAAAAGGGTTTTGTTAAAAACATTTGTAGTTATCAAGCTAGAAACTCACCCTAGGTCAAAGTATAAAAATATAAAAGAATACAAAACACGGCTTAGGAATCCATACTAGAAATCTTTAGAAACCTTTTGGCTTAAATAAAAATAAAAGTAATTCATCCAATTATGCATAAGAAATTTTGATCGAGTTAAAATGCTTTAAGGTTCCTCACAAAGAAACCTTAATAATTAATTTACCAAAAATAGAGAATGTAAAATGCCTAAAAATGTATAAATAAAAGTTATGACAAGAAAGTGTGGGGATAAATAAAATCATTACCATTTCATGTGCATGCCTTCTTTTGATTGTGTTTGGCTCTTAAAGTGCATTTTCATAATTAGGGTGCATACACATTCCAAGCTAAAGGAAATCCTAAAAATAATTGGTTCAACATAAAATCATGGAAAAATTCTTATAGGCACTATACAACCCATTTAGTCTATTGTAAATCTTACATGATTTTATCACTTCAATAAGTAACTCAATAAAATCCTCCAAATCAGCAAAACTAGGAAAACTAGCTAGAATAAATTGCTTAGGTGTTATTTTCACTAAATAAAAAAAAACTATTCTTGCAGTGCCGTTCTACCAAAGTGTGTACCAATATGAACCCTACAACAAAATTTTTTTGCCTAATTTAATTCTCAAAGAAAACACATATAATGATAAATACCAAACCCTAGGGAATAAAATGAACTGCAGAAAACTGTGTCACTATACCTATTTCACCTTTTTTCCACAATAAAACTATAAGGCCTCTAGCTTTGGATTTTGGCAGGTTAGTAAAACACATATCCATCTTCTCACAGTAATTTTGCCAACCCTAAAAACCTACTGTAACTTGGTGAAATCATATGTACAAGACAGCTAGCTAGCACATCTTTCCACACAGCCTCTAGAGAATTCCTCTCTTCATTTCACTTCCATGTGGGACCCACAAAAACCCCTGGCCCACCTGTAAGCTTCACTACTGCTCAGGACAGTGTGTTTCACCAAATTTCTAGCCATCCTCCTCAATTTCACCTAGGATGTCACTACATGGACCCACTACTTATGGCTCAAACCTAGCTCAAAGTTGTGTGACAAAATATTTCTCTCATATAGAGCCCACCTTGACCACTGTAGAGGTGGACATACCTTAGCCTGCAGACCAACGTGTCTCCTCCTTCCTCTCCCTTCCTCAGCATACAGAGCAGCCTAGACAAGCACATCACTACGTAACCTCGACCATTTCACTCCATTGCCAGCTATCTCTCCTCCTCTCCCTCTTCACATTCCTACCAAGAAAACCGATGAACACACCTCGGAGTCGCCGGAGACCGAGCCTTCTTCCCCATTGCCGGCATTGTTCGATCGATCCTAAGTTATCTCCAGTGAGCACCATCCTTCACTGACCACAGGAACATGATTACCACCTCCTGATCATTCCATTTTCGTATTACATTACCCTAGGTTCACCGTTGAATCCACCGTGGTCCGACCATCCTTGTTCTCTGACCCATAGAGCTGCCGCCGCAATGTTGCTGGCCAAGCCCTCGCGCCAACGTCGTCGCCTTGCCTCCAGGAGCCAGCTGACCGAAGGAATCAAGCTGCGGGGCCATGAAGCTCAAGATCGGCCTTCGTCTTCCCCAACTCCTACCGAAGACCTCACCATCGATTCCACCATCCCCGGTAGGTTTCAGTTCAATCCCTTGCACAGGAGCCATCTCTAGCGAGCCTCTAACATGGTAGACACTCTGCCTTGGCCTCAGCTCAACCGGAGCAACCCATCACCGTGAAACCGTGGGAATCCACCACCGTAGAGCCATCCTCTCCATCGTCGCCACTGTCCAGCCCTCCTCCACCTCGGAAAATTGCACGGTGAGCATCGTTGCACCTAGTAGTAACTCACGCATGCATGTGCATGGCCAGATCGAGTCCAAAACAAGATACACATCATCGCCTAACTGCCTCTGCCGCTTGCGCCCCTTGCCAGCGTAGCTCTGGCCACCAACGGCGACGAGACCACCACCCACAACCTTGCTTGGATCTCTTCTACCTTTTCTATGTCGGCCACTATGCCAGCCACGCCGTCGTTCACTGCCGGCAGGTGCGAACACCATCATCGATCGCCCTGCCTCATGCTTCCCCTACTTGGTCTCGCCGATATGTTTGACCCACTAGTCTCGCCAAGGACCGATTTGCAAAGAAGTTAAAGCATGCTAGATTAATTAATAAGAATGCCACTCTATGACATGTGGACCCAAGGACTTAATTGTAAATATATAAGAACTCAAGCGCTATTAGTGAAATCCCTTTTCACACGTGGCTAGGGACTGCGGGTTGTATTTCTAGGAATCCCAGGGACCTCTTTGCATATTGGATCTCTATGACATGTGGATCCGGCTGAATTAAAATTCGGAAAAATAAATAAAAATGCCTAAAACCTTTTCTGTTCAATTGAAAAGTGAGTAAACTTGTAAAATCCATAACTAATTCATTTTAACTCCAAATGGGATGAAAAAAAATTTGTTGGAATCACAAAATTATGTAATTTATTTCTGTAAGTTGAAATCTAGAAAATATAGTATTTAACATACTAAAAAATGATATAATATATATGCATAAACCCTTTTAAAATTTATAACTAAATTTACCTTAACTACAATTTTGGTAAATAAGATTTGTTAGAATCACCAAACTAAGCACTTTATTTCTATAAACTAAGATTTGGAAGACCTAGTACTTAAGATACCTTAAAAGTAATATAAGAGGTAAACATCCATAAACACTTTTAAGAATTTTCAAATTATTCACTTTAAACTTCAGCTTAGTAAATCAAGATTGGGTAAGAACACAAATTTGTGCACTTTATTGCTATAAACTGTAACTTGATAAAACTTGTACAAAAGAAATTTTTATAAATTGGAGAATAGATAAATATTTTAATTAGTGTATAAAATATGTAATAACTTCTAAAATTCATAGGTAATTCATATTAGCTCCTAATGAGATGAATCCAATTTTGTTAGCTTCATAATAATTTGCTCTTAAATTCTATAAATGGAGGATTAACTAAAATTAATACACAAAACACCTTTAGGATTTGTATAATAGATAGATATTTTGTATAGGATATAAAAGGTACAAGAATTTCTAAAAATCGTAGAAACTCTATTTTAACTCTAAATGAATTACACCCAAATGGCAGTAAGTTCACAAGATATTCTTCTTTAAACTTGTAAAGTTAGAATTCATAAAAAGAAACCTAGTCCTAAAACACATGTATATTAAAATACACGTATAGGTACCGTATATATGTCTTGAACTTGCCAAAATTATATCTCTTAAATAGGAGTTGATAAAATGGAATTTTTTTTTCACTAAAATTCATCTAGGACTAGTACCAACTCACTGCATAGGTCTCACACACATTAGAATAAATTGGATATTTGACATTACTTCATAATTAGATATATTCCCGTATAAGACATCCAAATAATATATCTCCCAAATGCCAAATACTAAATTAGAATCTCTTTCACCACACCCCTTTGAAAATAGTAATTTTAATAATAAAAATAAGAATTTGACAAAAGTACCTTCTAAACTATCCCAAAAATCTATATAAGACATAAATACCGTATTTCAACCAAAGAACTTGTAAAATTCGGAACTCCCAAATAAAAAGAGATAAAATAGAAATTATTTCACCTTAATTCACTTTAGGTCAGTACCTACTCATTGCATAAGCCTCATGCATATTAGAGCATTTTGGATTTTTTGCATTATTTGTTATTTATTCGATCGTATGTTAAATTTCTTTTAGAGAACGAATTCGGAGTTGGTGAAGGAGTAAAGTAAATGTTGCTCTAGGTACTCAAGAGTAAGGAAAGTATTATCCCCTTCTCCTTTGAACAAGTTGAATCCTATGTTTTGGGGGAAATAAAATGTATTGTTTACAAAATTGCATGCGTAATTGTACTATCGTTTCTTAAAATGTGGGTAAATGGTAGCTATATCCTACTTGCTGCATAACCAACCTTGAATACTTGTATTTCCTTGCTGTTTGTAATCCTAGTGATGGTTAAACATTGAGGAATGTAAAGGCTAAGTTGTGACCTCTAGGCTGCACTTAACGTGTAAAGTGTGGGATACCGACGGGTATCGAACAACCTAGGGTGTAGCCATTTTGGCTTCTATCATATCATGTGGGTAAAGATGTACAAACTCTGCAGAGTCAAAACTAATCGATTAGCTATGTCATGGTCATGAGCAGCATAGTGAAATGTCATGAGTATAGATTTATGCTTTATAAAAGTGTTTGTGAACTTGGGGTATGGTATGGGTGATTTATGACATGATTTATGATGCTATGAGGTGATGGAAGTGAAAATGATGGCTTTTTGCCATGGTGGGACAACAAGCATGATATTTTGATATTAATGGTGATCTAGCTATGTTTTACTTCATGTACTCATTTTAAATGTTTTACTAAGTACTGTTGCAAATGATTGTGAACTAAAACTTGCTTTATGCTGAAAATGAACCTACAAATAGCCACTCCTTTGACTTAAGCTTGCATGTAGTATGTTAGGTTTGCCTTGCCAGTACATTATTTCGATAATGTATTGACTCTTGCTTTGTTATATGTTGTTGCTTTAGACTTTGTTGCAGGTGATGAGTTGAATAGGATGAGTGCCGTAGGATCCGTTGCTTCTTCAGGAATAGTTCTATCAGGGTCAACCCCAAGTTGGTTTGCTTGTGGGTATCGGTAGACAAGCTTCCGCTGAATCATATTATTTGGCCGATTGGCCTATGTAACTCTGATCTTGTAGATTTAGTTTATTTACTCATATACCCCATTATTGTATATCATTGCTTGAGATGAACGTGTGCGACTAGTACTTTTCCTGGGAGCTAGTCGAACTAGTATGGACTTGAAATAGTTGAGATATTTGCATAATAGCCGATGTAGATCGAGTCCTCCGTGATATGTAGTCTCTTGGTCGCCACCATCATGTGGTTTGATAGGCATATCTCGGGGAGGACTTGTAGAGGCTATGTTGTTGAGTATCTCATTTATTTTGAGTTTGGTGACTTGGGTTTGTAACGTACTTGTGATTCGTGATGTCAAGTCTACTTTGAGATGTGGTGGTTACAGTGATTATTTGGTTTTATTTGAGATCCCACCACTCCAATAGTTAGCGTTGACGTAGCGAGTTGCAAACTACGATATAAGCCTCAGGGTGTCCCCACATATATTCTTTGGGAATTTTCTTTAGGGCTTCTAGTCTAGTCCTGACACCCTTGGTGTCGGTGAAGTGGGAACAAGGGTCCCCACCACCGGTGGCTCAGGACGGCCTGGCGCCACATCATCACCCAACCACTGGCCATGCTCGCAACTTGCAGTGACTTTGAAGTCACACCTGGGATCTCCCTAGGCCCAGCGCGGGAGGCCTCGAGCTGGCAACATCAAGGGTCGAGCTCAGGGTGTGTCCCGAGCATGTGGCCGTGGTTGCCACGCCCGAAGAACAACCTTGCCCTACCTCCGAGCTAGACCTCCCTGAAGCAGCTCGGGTTTCGCTTGGAGGCAAGGGCATTAATGACGACGCGATGATGCCTGTCGCCTTAGTTCGGTCTCTCAACGCCTCTCCAATTAAGGGTGACAAGATGTATATATACCAGGAGTGCAGTGTGGGGGACAGGATGGCTCTGTACCCCACACCGTTTGCCATCATCACAACACCCGCCGGCTCGGCAGGACCAACCCTGGTCGGTGCCACATCATCGCCCCCACGAGGGGCAGGCAAACTCAGTGCCTTCGCGCACCGAGGGAGTTGGCGAAGGCCCTGATTGTGCCGTCGTCGCCTCCAACATGCGGCGGAAGCACACGTCGCGTGTCGGCCCGCCGCCGGCTGGACTTTGGCACAACCGGCCCGGGGAGTGCCCTGTTAGCCACATAGGCACTCCTCTGTCATCCTCCACTCTAGACTACTGGGGGATCCCCGGAAGGTCGTTGGTTGAAGGAGATTGCCGACTTGGTGGGCATGGCACAATGCCAGGTGTCACGCTTGCAGCTCCCGCACCGCCACCAAATTGGCCACCATTTTTCCTTGTGTATGGTGCCGAGGCTGTCCTCCCTTCCAAGCTCACTTTGGGCTCACATCAGGTGAACTTGTACTCTGAAGATGGCCAAGAAGACATGAGGCGCGACGATGTCGACTGCCTCGAGGAGCGCTAACGATGAGCTATGTTGTGTGCTGCCAGATACCAGCAAAACCTGAGACGCTATCATTGGCGCAACATCCGGGCCTGGTCACTCGAGGTTGGGGACTTGGTACTTTGTCGTGTCCTTACACGAGCCGGAAAAAATAAATTGTCCCCCATGTGGGAAGGCCCCTTCCTCATGACGAGTGTCCCTCGACCAAGCTCAGTAAGACTGGCCATGGTGGATAGGACCTTGCTCCCGAACCCGTGGAATATCGAGCACTTCCGCAAGTTCTATCCTTGATAAACCATGTAAGTAAAGGGATTGTGCTCAGGCCAACCTGAGCGGGCTCTCGTCCCACTCAGGTTGGCTGGGGGCTACCACTCTGAATATTAGTTCAATACATACAAGTTGCACATTCTATTGCCATGGCTGTCAACTTCACTCTTGGGGAGTTTCCTTCCCATTTACCCGCATGCAAGGACGTCTGGTCACACGATACCACTCTCACTCGCTTCCCAAACATAAACGGGCGGCGGCTGGTGCATGTCATTTGGGTGGCTGCGATAGCAGGTCCCTGTGTGCTGGGCATGATGCTTGGCCTGGTGGACCGTGTCCCGAGCATCACCAAAGTCCCAAGGTCCTAACCTCGGTGATGGGCAGTGGTGTTCGGCCTGACCAATTCCACTCCGAGCACTACGAAGGCCTGTGTGCTCCAAGCTACTTGATCACCCTCACCCCGTTGCTAAGGTTTGTAACCCAAGGGGCTGTGGGTAAGGTAGTGAGTCTTTGCTAGTAGCGTGCCTGTCGACAACCCTCGTGGGTGGATGACCGCTCTTGTTGGCATGCAGGTCCATGCGATTTTTGTGCCAACCAAGAACGGTGGTAAAATGGAGCAGTGAGCGTCCGTGGTCACTTTGAAGCCCTGGGTGTGTGGTGCTGTGCATTTGGGGGCTAGAGTAATTTGGCTTCCACCAAGTCAACAAGCAAACAAAAATAAAGCAAAGGTTCACACATTCCTTTGCCTCTCTGTTAAGTTTAAGTTTCGGGAGCCTCTTCCCATTTACCCTCTCACGAGGGTATCCTGTCACGCGAAACCACTTTCACTCACTTCCCAAACACAAATGGGTGATGATCGGTGCACGTCGTTTGGATGGCCATGGTAGATTGTCTCGGTGTGCTGGGCATGCTGCTCACCCTGGTGGACCACGCCCCGAGCATCGCCAAATTCCTGAGGTCCTGACCTCGGCGATGGGCAGTGATGTTCGGCCTAGCCAGCTTCCCCCCAAGCACCGCAAAGGCCTAGATGCCATGAGCTACTCGATCACCCTCACACGTTGCTAAGGTCTGTAGCCCAAGGAGCTACGGGTAAAGTAGTGTGAGTGTTCGCTAGTAGCGTGCTTGTGGACAACCTTCACGAGTGGATGACTACACTTGTTGGTGTGCAGGACCACGTAGTTGCGAATGGGTCCGGTTGCTCCGAAGCCAGCAGTTTCCCTACCCAAGCGTGGGTGGCGACGAGGTGAAGCCGTGGACGCCTGCGGCCGCTTCGAGGTCTCGGGCGTAAGACGTTGTGCGCTTGGGGGCTGCTGTCCTGCCCCCTGAGTAAGTGCAGTCCTGGTCAAGGGGCCAAAGGAGCGACTACATCAACAAAGCTTGCTCGGGGGCTGCCCCCTAGACTCCCAAGCAGGCACGGTCCCGACCTTGGGGCTAAAGGAGCAACTACGTCAACAAGTCTCGCTCAGGCGTGAGTGGGCTCAGAGGCTAAGCTACTTCAACTCCCATCAAGCGAAGACAGTGAGCTGGCAAAAACAATGCAAATTTCTCATGGAAATCCCAAATATGGTGGAAGCAATAAATCTGGTACAAAAGCCCTAATTACAGTCTAACGCGCAACGCCTCTGCGGCGCCATGCGGGCTATCACCAAGCTTGCTTCTACCACCACCGTCGTTGTCATTCTCCCACATGCGCAGTACGCCGGTTGAGGTCCATGGAAGGGGAATGAGGCCCACACTGCACCAAGTGCCCACATCCCACAGCGCGGCTCTCCTGGGTAGCTGCTCCGTCCGGCCTCTCCCGTTCCCATCTCAACGGGGCCTTGGCCGGTGAAGAACAACATCACCACACCATAGGCTCATGCACCGTCGGTAAGGCTGCTGCTCTGTCCGGCAAGGACAGCACCTGTCGATGCTTGGTATCGGCAATAATTATATGGGGCTATTCAGAAGACCTATACTTGATGGATGCAAAGAAACACGAAAGGAGTTTATCCTGGTTCAAGCCCTCAAGATGAGGTAATACCCTGCTTTCAGCTGTTGTGTATTGCCTTCGTGGTTGATGTTGGTTATCCGTGACGAGATTTTTCCTATGCCCCAGGGGGCTCCTTGCCTCTCCTTATATATTGAGGAGGCAAGGTTATATGATAGAAATCCTAGTTGGACTCGACCAAGGGATTTCCTTCTGGGAACACAGCATAACCGGCTAGGACTATATCCCTTCCCTTGTCATGCAAGGCAACATAAGCCGAGTTCTACTACATCTCTATTTATATAATTAGGTCCACCCTCTATCCGAGTGGCCAAACTGCCTTCCATGAGGTACCCAGGGCCCATCGCCTCTACAGTAGCCCCTGAGACCTTCATAGTTGAGTCATAGCTGACGACGATTGCTTATCCTCCATGGTGATGACTTCCTGAGTGCATTGCTCCTGAATACTCTTTGTCCGAGTGCTTCCTTGCCCAAGTCCTGCTTCATGTCGGCTAGCAATGAGGCTATGAAAGGCTTTATGGAAAAATTTGAATAACGTGCGCCGAATAGGCGTACCTATTAGGTGTAGCCCCCGACTTTATGCTTAATTATAAAATAATTAAATATAAAGTTAAAGATCTTTAACCTTTAAGTCTTTCTTAAGTAATATATTTCTTAGAAATTAGGCCCTTCAGCATCATATCAGCTAGCAAAAATGTTTTGCTCAAGGTAATTAGGCTAAGCATGTAAGCCGAGTACTACTATGGATTTAACCCAATGCGTGGTCAAGTGTACTTGGGAGATATCTGCATCCCCAATGTTAATGAAGACCAGTTGTCGATCCTTATAAGGATATATCCCCAATAGCTATTAAATAATGTAGATACCTAAACACATGTGTCCGACAGTTAGGCTTAACATGAAGCATATCTGATTATTTTAATCGGTCCCTATGAAACAGCATCCAAACTGTGATTTTAACACAACTGGCTATCGGCCCAATAGGACATGCTATTTAGGAACTCATATCTTATGGCCCATTACCGAGCAAACCAGCCTAAGCCAGCCACTCGACACAAGCCTATAAATTTTGGGGAGAGAGAGAAAAGATTCCCCTTTCTTCCCCAATTCACTAAAACTTTTTACCTTCCAGATCCACGCACAAACACCCTAGTGCTCTCTGCTTCAGGCTAGTGTTTCCGCTTTACTCGAGCTCCCCTCCGTAGATCTGAAAGATATTCCAATCCATCGCTAATCCTTCCATTCTAGACACTTTTTCTTCACTTCTCCAAGCTCGCTCACTTAGAGAGAAAGAAGTGCCTCCAGCAGAAGGCGCTCATCAACTGCCGCCCGGTGAAAGATGAATCGCTCCCTACTCTTGACTCCATGTGATCGTGCTTTTTGGGTCTTTCTTTGACAGGGGTTTTGCTCTTCCCACTTCTGATTTCTTCTGGGGCCTTCTGGACTTCTACCAGATTGAGCTCGTCCACCTTAATCCCAACTCCATTCTTTAGATTTCCATTTTTGTGACTCTCTGTGAAGCCTTCTTATGGATCGATCCCCACTTCAACCTCTTTCGTTATTTTTTGCACATCAAACCCCAGCCCTCCAAAGCCAATCCCTAGGTCATCAGGGGAGCTGGGTTACAACTTCGTATGGAGATGAAGAAAGTTTATCTCCATGTCCCCCTCAAAACCTCTCTGAAAGGGTGGCATCAGGAGTGGTTTTACTAGGCCAACCTTGAGCCCTCCTTGCCATCCTTCATTGGAAATCCTCACAAAATGCTGGAGTGCTGGTCGTCCCTCCCCTCAAGGGGGGGGGGGGGGGGGAATGGTGCAGCTGTTGCAGCTAGTGGAGCAGATAGAGGCCCTAAAGAAGAAAGGGTTGACAGGTCCCTGGGTGGCCAGGACGTTCTTGAACCGCCGCATCTAGCCCCTGAAGGCCAGGAACCACCCTGGGTATGAATACCAGGGGAAGCATGACCCTACCAGGGAGTACCCTGAGTGGGTTGACCGGGACGTGGTGACAGACAGTCTGCTTAGCTATTTCATCAATGGCATTGTAGAGACCCTGGACGCTGACAAGTGCCCCAGGCCCTACTGCTCAAGCAGGCCCAGGCCAAAGGTACACTCTTGACATCTGGCTCCCTTGATATATGCCTGCGATGATTGCTGTGAACCCAGTTTGAACCGGATTATCTTTCTATGCAATGTTTGTAGGAGAATGTCGACTTTGTGTCGAACCCTCCTAGCCTGCCGACTAGGGGGGTCAAAGAAAAGGCCAACTAGCCCATCGGCTGACCAACCCAGCTCTAAGCGAGCTGGGAAGCAACCCATGCAGGACTAGGCCAAGCCTAAGGGCACGCCAACTAAGGCGTCAGGCGGTCCTAGAATCAGGGATGCCGATGGCGCTACTGCAGTGCCAGCCATAACCGCAGCCATAGCACCTGCCACACCACCGACCCAGTCGTCCGCACTGAGTGCGGAGCTAACTGGCCCAACCACCGTGCCGCTCGGCGCCACTTCTCAAGAGCCCACGCTGAGCAACACGACCCCCCGGAGTAAGCCTTTGGGCTCTTCGCCAACTACCTCCCCTCGTGATTCACAGGGGTGGAGGTTTAAGACTTCCAAGAGGTATGAAATCTTTAGTCTTCAAATGTCCTGAAGTATATTGCAATGTCTTGATTGCTGAACACTTGTGCAGGAAGCCAAGTGACGCCGATCCCAAGGGAACAGCGCCACCAACCCCCATGACCAACCTGACCCTGGCTAGCGTGGAAGTGCCTATGCCACCACCCGAGCCTAGCACTACCCCAGCCCCTGAGGGCATGGTAGCTGACCTAGGCGAACATCCGGCTTCACCTAGTCGGGAAGTCATTGAGCCAGTCGCTAATCTAGTCATTGAGCCAGTTGTGGAGCCCGCACTTCTAGAGGACCCCCGGCCAGTAACCCCTTCTCCACCATCTTCTCCTTCGTCAAGTGATGACGACCTCCCCAGGCTTGAGGTGCCACCCCACAACATTCCTTGGGTGTTCCATTGGACAAACCCAGATGGCAGCGAGGACGTCCTAAGTCTGGACGAGGAAGCCGCCCGAAAGGACTGGATTGAGCTGTTTGAGGCCACCATCACGGCTTCGCAGCAGATCCAGATTAGCAGTTCTATGACTGATGACTTGGGTGTTGATTTTGTAGTCCACTGCCTTACTCAGCAATGTTTCTGTCTTACAGAAAGTAGTTGATCAATCTGAGAAGATGAGCAGGGCACTCGCCTGGCTTACCCCCCAGATCGCTCAATTTACTCAGCTCCAAGCATAAAAGAATGAGCTGGAGCGAACCAGCAAAGAGAGGGAGGACTGGCTAAGGGACTCTGTCAATCAGCTGTGTGATGAGGTGTGGGCGAAGATTGGAACCATTCGTGGTGAGTTTCATTGCTGCCCTTATTCCCTGGAGTCATCTCTGCAATTTTGATGACGCTCAACTCCATCTTTGTTGTAGCTCATGAAACAGAACTGAACAATAAATCCTTGGAGCCTGAGCGGTTGAAGAAGGAGCTCAAAGAGCTTGAAGAGGCGAAGTCCAAGGTCGATGCTGAGTTTGCAAGTAAGTTCTTGGCCTGCCTCTGAGTTTTAATTGTTTTGAACAACCTGGTCTCCTGACTGCTTATCTTTTGATGACAGACTACAAAGCTCATGCGCAGACACAGTTCAGCTCCTTTGGTGAAGAAATTAGGGCGATAGAGAACTCGCGGAGCACCATTGTCGACTTGGCAAAATCCCTGCTGGACATCATGCAGCTAGGTGAAGCCGGGTCTAGCTCAAGTTCTCCTGCTCAGGTGCTTCTACGATCCAAGGCGCGCCAGCTGTCTTGAAGGCCTTTGCCACCGAGCACGCCACTATGGGGATCACTCAAGCTCTTGCCATTACCAAATCTCTTTATCTCTGAGTAGATATTGAGGTGGTCAGTGAGGGGTTTGCTGAGGGAACAACTCCTAAGTAAGGGCTCGAGCTGATCAACCAGGCGAGGTCCATTGCCAAAGCAATCACCGAGGAGCTACTCTTGTAGTGTTCTGCCAAACAACAAACTCTTTTAAGTAGTCTGTTTATGGGGAAAACAATTATAACTTGTATATATTGTAAATGCATGTGTTTCTTTGTTCTTTGCAAATCTCGGCTGAGTACTTGATTTATCGTAGTCGTCATTAGTCTTAACCGACCAGCTAGATTATACCAAGTTATGAGGACAAACTTTAAAAAGCATTCATCCAAGAATTCTGTACCCGGTAAAAGTTGGCATGAGCGATAGCAAACTTCGTGACTTAGATAAAACAAGCTCAAGGCTAAGCAATAACATGAGACATATTATCATGTAGCCCCTGACTCACTACTCGGTTGAAGTAATCGACGTAGTGAGTTAGAGTAAATAACTTTATTGACATGCATATATAAATTGAATACAATATTCAGGTATCGAAAAGACATAGCTGTTCTATGTTCCATGAGTTGTTGACTAGGACGCCATCTTTAGTCTTCAGCCGGTAAGCCCCCGGGCGTGCTACTTCAGCGATAATGAATGGCCTCTCCCATAAGGGAGATAATTTATGCTTGTCTTTGTGGTCTGGATTTTTCTCAATATGAGATCTCCCACTGAAAAGGCGCCGCCACGGACATTACGACTGTGATAACGACGTAGGCCTTGAAGGTATTTTGTCGATTGAATAGTTGCGATGTCCCTTGCTTTCTCTAACTAATCTAGCTCAACTAGTCAGTCTTTGTTTGATTTTTCTTCAGAGTGGGCCCAGACTCATGGAGAGCCGAACTCCAACTCGGTTGATAACACGGCCTCAGCACCATGGACTTGGAAGAAAGGGGATTGCCCTGTTGCCTGACTGACTATGGTTTGTAAAGACCCGAGAACAAATGAGAGTTCTTGTACCCACCGCCTAGCGTATGGTCGTAGTTGGTCAAATACCCTAGCCTTGATACCTTGTAAGACCATGCCATTTGCATGCTCGACCTGCCCCATTGCTCCGTGGGTGAGCCACTAAAGCATAATAGATCTTGATGCCGAATTTGTCATAGAAATCTTGATAGATGCCACTGGTGAACTAAGGGCCCTTGTCTGTTATGGTATATTGGGAACTCCAAATCTGGGATACCCATAATGAAGTCTTTTGCCCTGGCTGCAGTTATTGTAGCAACAGGTTTTGCCTCAATCCACTTTTTGAATTTATCCACCGCGACAAACAAATGTGTGAATCTTCCTAGCGCTCTTTTGAAAGGCTCAACCATGTCCAGCCCCCATACTGCAAAGGGTTAAGATATTGGAATTGTTTGCAGTAAATGTGTTTGCTGAGCAAAAAATTGGCATCCCTCGCTTGTCTGAACTATTTCTTTTGCGTCGGTGATCACAGTCGGCCAGAAGAAACCCTATCTGTAAGCCTTTTCGACTAACGTCCTTGATGCAGCATGGTTGCCACAAATGCCTGAATGGATTGATTGCAGAATTTGCTTACCCTCCTCAGGTGTGACGCAACGCATGAGGACTCTAGATGTGCTTCGAAGGAAGAGGTTGCCCCTGACTACGAGAAAGTTTTTTCTTCGATGTTTGACTTGTTCGGCTTCGTTGTGATCTTTCGAGAGCTCGTCTTCTAATAAGAATCGGATAATTGGAGTTCGCCAATCTTTAGAGATAATGAGCACCTCCCTTGAGTCTGGTTCTGGCTTAGCCCCTGACTGGTCGGGATCAGGTTTTTTCTTGACTGATGGCTCCATCAATTGCTCGACAAAAACTCCAGTCAGGACCACTTCACACTTAGATCCCATATTGGCTAGCTCATCTGCAACTTCACTGTACTGGCGTAGAACGTGAGTGATTTTCAGTCCGTCAAATTTATTCTCCAGCTTTCGCACTTCTTGACCGTATGCTGCCATGTTGTCATTGAGGCACGTCCAGTCTTTCATGAGTTGGTTTACTACTAATTGGGAATCCCTGCAAATCACCAATCATTGGATACCGAGTGATATGGCAATACCGAGCCCGTGGATGAGTGCTTCATACTCAGCAATGTTGTGAGATGCTGGAAAATGTATTTGGAGGGTGCATTTGAGCTTTTCTGTAGTAGGTGACGTCAGGACGATACCAGCTCCTACTCCGCCGATCCGTAGAGAACCGTCGAAGTATATTGTCCAATACTCAAGTTTGTCCACAGGTATAACTGACTGAACCTCCGTCCAGTTGGCCACAAAATCGGCAAGTGCTTGAGATTTGATTACCGTCCGTGGTTGGAATACAATGTGAAACGCCATCAACTCGATTGCCCATGTAGCGATCCTGCTAGTGGCTTCATGATTATGTAGGACATTTTCGAGAGGAAACGAAGTGAGAACTGTAACTTGGTGGGATTGGAAATAATGCACCAGCTTGCGGACGGTTATGAGAAGTCCATAGAGTAGCTTCTAGCCTTGAGGATAGCTCATCTTGGATTCACCTAGGACTTCGCTGACGAAATACACTGGCCATTGTACTTTTTGTATGTGTCCTGGCTCTTCGCACTCGACGACCAAAACCGTGCTGACTACCTGAGTAGTTGCCGCCAAATACAGCACAAGCGGTTCCTAGGGCATTGGTGATGCCAACACGGGTGGTGATGTAAGAAATTTCTTGAAGTCTTCGAAGGCTTGTTGGGCTTCAGGCATCCATTGAAAATTATCAACTTTCTTCAATAACTTGAAGAAGGGCATCCCTCGTTCGCCGGGTCGGGAAATAAATCAGCTGAGTGCCGCCATGCCGCCAGTCAGCTTTTGTACATCCTTCCGGCTAGCTGGAGGAGCCATGTTCATGATTGTGTTGATCTTCTCTGGGTTCACCTCTATGCCGCGATGTGAAACGATGAAACCGAGTAGTTTTCCAGATGGTACTCCAAAGGCACACTTTTTCGGGTTCAGCTTCATCTTGAATCTTCGTAGACTTTGAAAGGTCTCTTATAAGTCAGCGATGAGGTCACATTTGAACTTGGTCTTGATTACCACGTTGTCGACATATGCCTCCACGTTGTGCCCGAGTTGAGTGTGAAGATACCTCTGGATGGCTCATTGGTTCGTTGCCCTAGTGTTTTTCAACCCGAACGGCATAGTGACATAGCACTATGCCCCGAACGGCGTGATAAAAGAAGACTTCAAGGAATCCTCTTCCTTGAGACTTATCTGATGGTATCCCAAGTAGCAGTCGAGAAAGCTAAGTAGATTGCATCCCGGAGTTGAATTGACCACCTGATCTATCCTGCGTAGACCAAATGGGTTTTTGGGACACGCCTTGTTTATGTCGGTGTAGTTGACGCGCATGCGCCATTTACCATTCTTCTTTCGGACCAAGACTGGATTTGCTAGCCAATCCGAGTGGTAGACCTCTTTGATGAACCTGGCTGCCAAGAGCTTGGTAATCTCCTCGTGGATAGCATCTTTGCGGTCCTGTGCGAATCGCCGCAGCCGTTGCTTGATTGGTTTTGCATCTGGCTTGACGTTGAGGGAATGCTTGATCACCTTCCTTGGAACACCAGGCATGTTGAAAGGATTCCAAGCAAAGATATCCCCGTTTGCCTGGAGGAAGGTGACGAGCTCGTCTTCCTATTTGGGGTCGAGTTTGGTATTGACAAGCGCAGTCTTGGTGGGGTCGGAAGGGTCCAGGGGGATCTTCTTAGTTTCTAACTCCACTGAAATTCTTGACTTGGCCGCCTTTTTTGTCGAGACTCCGTCGTCCTCCTTTAAAGTTGATGTTGCTAGTCAGATATTGTTTCGTCCGACTACAGCTTCTTGCGACTGGGCCATATCACAGCTCTCCTTGCGTAGGTGAAGGCTTGCTTGATGTCACTGCGCAAGGAGAGCACTCCTTTTGAGCCAGGCATCTTGAGCATCATGAATGTGTAGTGGGGTACCGCCATGAATTTGGCGAGTGCCGGTCTCTCGAGTATGGCGCGGTAGGTTGTCTCAAAGTCAGCAACGTCGAAACAGATACTCTCGATGTGGAAATTTTCCCTGGTGCCAAAGGTGACCGGCAAAGTGATCTATTCGAGTGGGATTGAAGATAGACCAGGGATTACCCCGTGGAAAGGAGCCATATTGGGCCGTAACTCGGATCAAGGAATTTTCATTTTGTCGAGTGTCTTGGCAAAAAGAATGTTGAGTGCGCTTCCTCCATCAAGGAGAACCTTCTTCAACCTGATGCTTCTGATGACTGGGTCCAGGATGAGGGGATATCACCCTGGGTGTGCCACTCGGTCCTGGTGATCCGTGCGGTCGAACATGATCGCCACTTTGGATCAGCGTAGGTATTGGGGGGTGTTAGTGGAAACTGAGTTGACTTCTCGAGTAGTGAGCTTCTATTTGCATTTAGACTCACATGCTGATGGCCCTCCGAATATGTGGTTGAGCTTAGCCTGAGGATCTTGATAATCACCAGCTGTTAGTGATATGCCCTAGAGGCAATCATAGAGATGAATGTATCATATACTATGTTTATGAATTTATGAATAAAGTGTTCCTTGAGATAGTTAACTTATTATTGATCAATAAGTATGTGACTTATTCATGAGACTCTTTATGTGATATGTTACTATTTCTAAATGATCCTTGATTATATATCATATATGGAACTGATATGATTTTAAGATCAGCACGTGTATTAATTGATGATCATGTCTCATGAATCATGGTATGAAGATACCAAATCAATAATGTGGACATATGTTAGAGAACATGTTGTTGGATAGACCCAACATGAGACACTGCAAGAGCTTTATATGATGTGCCATCAGTTGGTCTCAAGTAGTGTTGGTGTAGAACTCTTGTACCTGAGATTATCATGGTTCTCAACATGTGTAGTAACTTAATTGGGGGCTACCAAATGCTACTCCATAACTAGGTAGTTATAAAAGTAGTCCACGGGTTTGCTATGAAGCATGTAGTGGGATGCGAATAATCAAGATGGGATTTGCCCCTCCTAGTTAATGGGAGAGATATCTCTGGGACCCTCGATGTAATGGACTACCGAAGTGCATGGTCATGCCGAGTGATTGAGGAGTCAATCACGAGTTGAGTAATCCATCACATGGTCGAGTGAATGATTGAGCTAATGAAAGGATGACACACTTCTCGCCTTGAGCTTAATCGATATCATGTGGCAAAGGGGTTCGTACATGTATACACTACAGGTTCAGCCGATATGATCTTTGTGTGCACCCGATAGGTCAATATGCCTTGCTAGAGACCACTAATGACACATAGACCGAAAAGTTGTTTTCAGGTTGCAACCGAGTGCACATGAACCTACAGGGTCGCACACTTAATGGGTTGGGACGAACTATTGGGATAGAGATCCGAATATGGTTCAGTTTGGATAGGGATCTGAATAGAGTTCTTAATGGGCCTCCGAGGCCCAGTTAGATGCTCTATATATTCAGGGGCGAGGTGCGGTGGAAACCCTCTCCGCACGAGAAAAACCCTAGCCGCACCTCTCCCCATGAGCCAAATCCTAGCCGCGCGCGGGTGCTAGCACTTCTGCGCATGGCGTTCTAACCCCGGACGTGTGGATACCGGTAGAGATGCTACTGCGTTGCGGCGCTGGTCGGTGGGGAACATGAGAAGGCGGTCGCGCAAGGAGGATACGCTCTCACAAAGGAGGTGGCGATCGGGTTGACGAGATTGACTACTTCCTCTATGTCAGCGCGTGCTTCGTCGGATTGGGCTACTCCGACTCTTCTTCCGCTGCTCTGTACGTCGAGTGGTAGCGATCCATGATCCTTTACTCACATGGTTTTTTGGTTTACGCAATAGAAAATTTTGTTTTGCGCTATCATGTGATGTGATCTATTACAGTCTAGATTGATCGAAACATGTGATGTACCGATAGGCACAAGGGTTGATGAGATCAATCGGTATCGGGGTTGGTTGAGTTTGCCAGATTATCTAGTGTTCATCTATGCCACGCCCTAATGGGAACCAAGTCCTTGAGATTGTCTCAGATGGCCTAATTTGATTATGCCGATAAGGTTCTTCTATAGCGCTAATGGGAACCGAGTCCTTGAGATTGTCTTGAATGGCCTAATTTGATTATGCCGGCAAGGTTTTTCTATAGCGTTTATGGGAAAACAAGTCCTTGAGATTGTCTTGGATGGCCTAATTTGATTATGCTGGTATAGTTTTCCTATAGAAAATTCATAGATTGGATCTGTGGATTCTGTGAGGTTTTCAGGGACCGCCATGTGTGTTGCCCCTTAGATTTCGTTTGGGCTTATGTCGTTAGGTAGAATGCGATTTTACATCTAACTTGTTTTTGCAGAGCATGACGTGAATAGATGGCCCTTTTGTATGTATGTAATGCATGTAATATTCTTTTATGGCCTATGAGTCATGCTTATTTCAGCCTCGTTGGCTGTCCATATTGTAACGACCTGCGTGTCGATATTTGAACCATCTATGTAATCTCTATTTCTAGCTATCATTGGTAGTAGCTTAGTTTTGAGGATATAGATATCAAGCATGATGGTCCATGCTATTTCACAGTTGAATGCATTTATCTATGCTGTTTATCTATCTTAATTTCATGCAATTATATATGTGATATGTTGACATGATAGGATAGAATCCCTCAGAAAAATTAGATAGTACTAATGCCTTCCATTGGTTGCACCTATCAAGATTGTGATCATTGCGTGGTGGGTCTACCCAAGCAAGGTGCCACTAATTATCACAATAAGATAGGATAGATGTTGGACATCTATGAGCGGAAACTTTTGGTTTACTTAACAAGGTAATCAAAACAATTTTGGACCTTGGGGCATAGGTTGGGGCCGGGACATAGAGATGTTACCCATCAAATAAGAGTCACATAGGATGTGATTAGCAAGGTGTTGCTTACCCATTTCACTAGTTCTCTAACTGTGATGCCAAAGTTCACTAGGGATTGGTTAACTGTGGATCTTGACCCACCATGTGAAGTTAGAGGGAATTTGGTTACAAAACACATAGTGGGAGTATCTTTTGTTAAATTGTTTAATGGAAGATAAATATAAACATAATGCTAAATCTTGCATATATTTTCTATTGTAGATCATGGCAGCTAATGCATCATTCAGTTTTAATTTGCGTTCTATTCTTGAAAAAAAAAGTTAAATGGAACAAACTTTATAGATTGGTATCGTAATATGAGAATTGCTCTCAAGCAAGAGCGCAAAGAGTTTGTGCTTGAAACTCCTTATCCACAAAACCTACCTGCCATGGCTGCTGCTGCTCAACGTAGGGAGAATGAGAAGCGACAGAATGAATATCTGGATGTGGGATGTCTCATGCTTGCTACAATGTCCCCTGAGCTTCAGAAGCAATATGAGCATTTCAATGCTTATAGAATTATCACTGGACTACGTAGAATGTTTGAGAACCATGCAAGGACTGAGAGGTTCAACACTTCAAAATCCTTTTTTGCGTGCAGGCTTGCAGAGGGAAGTCCAGTTAGTCCCAATGTTGTAACAGCCCACTTTTGTTGTTTGGTGCATAAAACCGTTTTTCCATCTGCATGCTCTTCATATCATCTTTCATGCATGAAAAACCCAGCCTTGCCCTGAAGTTTCTTTCGGTTGGAAGCATGCTACCCCAATCGGACCATCCTCTTGGGGATTGGACGGTCCGAATGCTTCCCATCGGACCAGACGCCTCCCGATCGGACCAGCCGCCTCCCGATCGGACCTTCGCCCGCGCCCGCGCTTGCTCGCGCCCGGGCTCTCTCTCGAGTCCGCGCCCTTTTCTCGTGCCCGGGGACTTGGCTCTCTCTTGAGTCCACGCTCTCGCGCCCGGACTCTGCTTCCGAGCTCGCGCCCGGACTCTCTCTCCCGACCTCGAGCTCGCGCCCGCGCCATCGTCCCGACCCCGAGCTCGCGCCCGCGTCCTCTCTCGCGAGCCCGCGCCAGTCAGCTGGCTTTTTATTCCGCCTATCTCTGCTATCATCGGCTTCTAGCCGATGCTCGAGTATGCGATGCTATCGGCAATCGGCAGGTTTGCTTCTCACTTATAACATCATCAGTTTGTATCAATGTATCGGCCGATTGGTTTCGGTGTCAACCCAGAGGCAGTCCTGAAGCGTGAATCTTCGACTCGTGATGCTATCGGCTGTGCCCTGTCCTCCATCGTCCAAACGAGATCACGCGAGGATCTCTCTCCGCCCGTGTGGCTCGGCCAGGTGGCTTCCTCTGCGCGCCCTAGACCACGTGAGAGGGAGAGGCAGAGCCGCCTTGGGACCTCGCGAGATACCCCCGACAGCCTCAGCAGCGCCCTGCCCTGTCCCATCTGTCTGCTGCACGCTTGCCCGCGCGCACGCCATCGCGAGACCGTGGAGCAGAGCAGCGCCCCTCCCCTCTCCTCTCCTTCCCTGCCTTCCTTTTAACCAAGCCTATGCCCTCCTGCCTCCCCAGCTCGCCCTCTTTCTCACCTGCCAAGGACCCAAAGGATTGCCCCTTGGTTCGCTGAGAACGTGAGGTGCCACCCACGGCGCCGGCGAGCACACGCTTTTCGTCTGAGAGCTCCGGTGAGTTTTACCTTGTCTCAGCTGTGTCACCACGCGTTCTTGCTCGACCTAACTCCGTTTTCGCCCTCGGCAAGCAGCAAGCACCACCGCAGCCTCATCGTCTTTTGCAACGCCGACCGGGTGCCGCCGTGACCTTGCAGCCGCTAATCTGCGCCCTGGTGAGTTAGCGCTGTCCTGGCGGTATCACCATCTTCCATTCACTCTTTGAACTCATCACAGTGCTTGACTGCAGCCTCCATCGTGAGCAACCCTTTTGCCGAGCCGATCACCGCCTCAACATTGCTCCCTACCGCCTGCATTCCACGGTGAGCTTCTGTTTCTGCATGTACCTTCCTTTTTACTCCTGGGAGGCTACTAGTTCTCCCCACGTCCTTGGCTTGGCCTGTCATGCCATTCCTTTGCCATCCGCCCAAGCATCACCACCGTGGCCATATGTGTGGATGAGGCTCAATCGGAGCATGGCCGCTTGTAGTAGAGCCCTTCGATCTTGCATGCAGGATCCCTAGAGCTTCCTCGTGCCCTGCATGCGCTAGCCATGCACTCGGGCATGAGAGGGTAGAGGTAGACAAGCCGTGCATTAGCTTGGCCTTCACCGAGCACCTTAGGTGCGCTTGTGTTTGAGTGAGTAGCAGCCACCCCATCAGCCCCAAGCAAGCCAGGTTGGCCTCACTAGCATTAGAACGGGATAAAACCACGAGTAGAGCAGCTGCTGTCGTTTTCCTGTTTTTGTCGGTCATCGTTAACGTGCGTAGATGTGTAGTTTGCGCGTACGAAGACATCGTTTTTGGACCAAGGCGTTCGCCGCTACCGAAGCCTTCCCATAGGTTACACTGTACATCCAGTGACCCCTAGGCCCTAGAAACCCTCCACGCCCCCAAATGCCTTAGATTAAAACTTCACGCCCGGTGGATTTCACGTGTTAGGCCGTTTTAGTGACATGTGAGCGTGCGCGATTAATATCCTAGCGAGTTGGAGAATATCCACTTTTGGGAGTTGTCCTTAGGTTCACAGCAGCACACATGTAGGTTTCGTACCATAAAAATGCCCCTAGAACCGAAAACGTCTCAAATAGACCACCCGTTAAGTCGGTAGAATGTTTTCAGCCGTTTCTGCAGTTCGGTCGAGCGAAAACGCTGTTTCTCATTTATTTTCGATATTAGGACAGAGCAGACTTCGTTTAGCCGTATCTCCCTCATACGAACTCGGATTCAAGCGATTCTTTTTCCTAAATTCATCTAAAATCATGCACTTGCATATTATGTAAAATATTTGTACTTCCCGTACTGTTAAATTTTGCCGTTGTTTTCATTGCATTCGTTTGGTGTTCTCGTAGAACACGACGTTGTTGACCCGGTTGTGGAAGGATCAGAAGAGTTCCAAGAAGTCCAGGAACAAGGCAAGCACCCCCTTGATCAATTGCTCCTATATTTCAAACTTACAAACTATATTGATTGCAAACTATTATGCATGCGATGTTTTACTTGAAAATGTGTGGGATTCTTGGGTAGTTAACCTCTTGTTGCATATGCCTTATCCTTGTTACTTGAGTATCATGATTTCCTTGTCACTTATGTTGCCACTGAAACTCGGGTTCATGTGGTTGGGAAGATGTCAATAGGTATGCTTAGTTTGCTTTTTAATCAAGGCTACTTGTTACTTGATTTTGGGATGTTGGGAAAAAGAAGCATTTGCGAAATTATGGAAATGAACAGTGGGTATTCTTCCCCTGTGCTCTTGGTGGAAAACAAAAACTGAAAACAAGCTTTTGGACTTGGGCGAGTGGATGTAGTGTTCGGTGCCTTGTTGTGGTATCGATTAGGTGGTTGTCTCGCCCGGGTCACTAAGGACCGATTCTATGGTGTAGCTAGAACCAAGAAGCACAGTGCAAACCACATGTGGCTCTTGTGGGGAGTTCCTAGCTTAGTATATTGTTGATACCTAGCAATAGACCCGCCGGTGGTAGTTGTAGGTCATTATTGTTGACATTGGGATAGTGCGGGATATGGTTTTTGTCCATAGCCCGAAGGTACCTTGATTATTGTTCAAGGGTGACCAGCACATCGTATGAGCCTTGGGGATTTTGGGAGGCCTCCCAACTCCCTAGGGATGGATCATAAGCGTGGGATATTGCTAGGTCAACAGTGGAAAGGCTTTGTCATTGATGGTGTGAGCCTCCTGTGTGGTAGCTCATGTTATCCTTGTCATGTGGGTACAGTTGTACACACTCTCGAGAGTTAAAACTATTCGAATAGCCGTGTCCTCGGTTATGGACGACTTGGGAAATTCTCCACCGTAGTAGTTTTAATTTTATTTTGGGAACTGTTTTGGGGAAAGATCTTGGTGCGAACGGGGAGTTCGCTGGGATGGTTGTGGCAGCGTGTTGCCACTGTTGGCTGGCATGGGCAGGGAGCCCATATGGTTGGAAACGCTTGGGGGTTGATGCTTATATACTTGTTTGCTGTGGTAGCTTGATTTACAAAAATTTCGTTGCAAAACCGCAATGTTTTCGCTATGTATATTATGATTTATGCAAACTGCAGGACCTGAACCATTCCTTGTTTACCTTCGCATATTATGGAATACCATTGCAAACACTATAAGTCTTGCGGAGTACGTATTGTACTCACACACGCTTGTGTGACTTCTTTTTTTTAGAGATGGTTGAGGAGGACCCGACAATCGGGTACTTCTATGCAGCGGGTTTTGGAGACGACGACGACGGTGCTTACTAGGGCTTACCGGTTGGTTGCCTGTGGGCGGGCAGAGGCATACTTGCTGGTTTTTGATGCCTCTATTATCTTGTTTCCGCTGTTGAACTCTTTGTTATTTTGCTGTTCTATTTGGCCGGTCGGCCTCTTTGTAATCGCTAAAGTCTAGACTCTTGTACGACTTATGTTTGGACTGCTGTGAGCTGAACCTGTGATGTATGGATTATGATGCCAATGTTGAATGTGTGTGCTAGCAATTGATCGTGGGACTAGCACGGTACACACATAGGGTTCGGGGTCAAACCCGGGTCCGACAAATGTGATCAAGATGATTGGTTACATTGAGAGTTTGCAAAGACTTGGTTTTCCCCTTAGACAAGAGTTGGCTCTTGACGTAATTCTTCAGTCACTGCCTTCAAGCTATGAAACGTTCATCTTGAACTTCCACATGAACAGCATGAACAAGACCTTGGCCGAATTGCGTGGGATGCTTAAGGGACCTGAGGAAAGCATCAAGAAAAATGCGACTCATGTGATGATGACGCAAAAGCATAAGCCCAACATCAAGAAAGTTTATATGAAGAGAAAGCTAACTCCCAATAAGATCACGAGAAATGCTACTGTTAAGGCCAAGACTCAGAAGACTGGGCCCGTGAAGGATGCTGAGTGTTTCTTCTGCAAGGAGACATATCACTGGAAAAGGAACTGCAAGAAGTATCTAGAACACCTCAAGAAGAAGCAGCTGGATGGAAAGAGTTCCGTCTCAGGTTTAATGCTATAGAAATTAATCTCACTACTTCCACTACTGATTCTTGGGTATTTGATACTAGATCGGTTACTCACATCTGCAAGTCATTGCAGGGACTGAAAACAAGTAGGAGCTTGGTGAGAAGTGAAGTGGACATTCGCGTGTGCAATGGAGCAAAAGTTGCTGCAGTTGCAGTTGGCACTATATCATTATCTTTACCATCAGGATTAGTTTTGAAATTAAATAATTGTTATTGTGTTCCAGTTTTGTGCAAGAACATCATTTCTGCTTAATGTTTGCAAGCGAATGGTTATGGTTATAGATCAGAGTATAATGGTTGTTGTCGGCGAAACGGGACTAGGGGCCCCACATACCCGGGCGAGTCGCTACGACGGCCCGGGAGCCACCTCCTCGAGCCCCGCGTCCCGGGGACCTTCCCGTGCCTGGGCCTCACTCCCCGGTCCCAGGAGCCACCTCCTCGGGCCCCGCGTCCCGGGGATCTTCCCGTGCCCAGGCCTCGCCCCCCGGTCCCGGGAGCCGCCTCCTCGGTCCCGGGGCATGTCCCCAGGAACATTACTGGGACTTCCCGGAACGGGGCCACGCCCCCCGGTCCCGGGACTCAGCTTCTGTCCCCAAGGAGCTCGGCGCCTTGTGTGCGCGGAGGGCTCGATGAGCTCTCTGCCCCGGGCACGAGCCTGGCTCTAGCGGGTCAACTCCCCAACTACCCGCATTAATGGCGAGGCGATGGGGTGCGTCGCCCCTGTCACCCGCTCTGCCACGCATGGGCCCACTCCCTGTGCAGTCAGAGAGCTTTTGACTTGAGAGGGCTTCGGTTTTCCACGCTCCGGCCGTGGCGGCGTGCGCCGTCACATCCTCACGACCTTCCTGCCCGCAGCAGCCGAGCGACGTGACGACAGGACATCCCGGACCAACTCCGGCGTGGCTCAGTAGGCAGGCGCGAACGGGCGCGGACGTGTACGACAAGACATATCATACCTAAAATCTTTCTCCGTGTACTCGGCACTGTGGACTCCCCTTGAGTTATAAAAGGAGGATCCGAGCCTACAGCAAGGGGGCTTCTTCTGGTCTGGAGAGCTTCTGGAGAAGAGGAGCCTCTAGAGTTTCTTGGTCTTCTTCTTCGAGTGCGAGCTCCTGAGCACCCTGAGTTCATCTTGTAACAGCAAAACCACATTCATCTCCCGCATAGCAAACACACACAGGAGTAGGGTATTACGCCTCCACGCGGCCCGAACCTATATACTTCTCCTGCCTCCCTTGTGTGCTATCTCAGCCCGGGCCCCCGGCGCCCGAGCATACAATCATCTCCCAGACACCGCTGCCGTCCTGTGAACAACTCCCCTGGCCGAACCTCAAGGGGGGGGGGGTCCCCAGACTCCCCGCGGTTGGAGTTCCCTCCTCCGACAGCTGGCGCGCCAGGTAGGGGGAGTTTCTCATCCAGGCGACACGCCGGCGTCCCCAACGTTGGCACCCTTCATGGCAGGAGGCCATCGTCCGCGGCACTCAGATGAGGAGTCCGATGGCTTCACCCCGCCGAGCGAGGTTAGCCCCATGGCGAGCCCGCCATGTTCCCCCTCTTCGTCTTCCTGGGGGCGCGCGGCGCGCGCCCAGCGGGCCGAGCTCGCCCCTCGGCGGCCTGGTTGTGCGGCCTCGGCCCCTTCCCTTGCGGAAGGAGCCGGCAAGTGCCCCGCTGGGTATGCCGTGGCCTCATCCATGAGGCGCGAACGGACGTGCCACTCCACGGCGCGCCGCCATCTCGACTTCCAGTCCGCGTCGCCGTAGGGAGCCCTCTTGGCGGCGGAAGCCCTCCTGCGCCACCCCCCGGCTTTTACCGGGGGCGAAGGCCGGGAGCGGCAGTGGCTCAATGAAGTCACCGACCTGGTAGGTGCGGCCCATCACCGGGTCACCGCCGACAGCAGTGCAGGGGCCAGGAGTGCTGACCACGCGACATCTAGCGCGGGCCGGCCCCCCGCCCCGAAGCAGAACCAGGCCCGGAGCGCGGCGCCTCGCGCCAAGCCTCTGGCCAAGAATGGCCACGGCAACCTCCGTGACCGGCTAAACCGGATGCGGTCCCATGAGGACGCCCGGGTCACGTTGGAGCGACAGTGCGAACGGCGCGCGGACGCCGCTAGGCGTCCCGAGGCCCAAGCCTCCAGCTCCAAACCGCCGACCGCAAATCATCGTCCGTCACCCGAGCCCGCTCGGTACGGCTCGGGTTGCCTGGCGCTCTCCCTAGGCCTCCGGCAGGTGCGCTGGCCGGCCAAGTTCTGGCCTAGCTTGCCGGAGAAATATGACGGCTCCATCGACCCCACGGAGTACCTACAGATCTACACCACCACCATCCAGGCAGCCGGCGGCGATGAGAAGGTGATGGCGAACTACTTCCCTGTCGCCCTCAAGGCCCAGGCTCGCTCCTGGATGATGAACCTCCCCGAGAGGTCCATCTACTCGTGGGAGAATCTCTGCCACCAGTTTGTGGCAAACTTCCAGGGTACCTTCCCACGCCCTAGGACCGAGGCGGACCTCCACGCCCTACGTTAGGGCAGGGACGAGTCACTGAGGCACTTTCTGCAGCGCTTCAGCCAGGTCCGCAACACCATTCCTCACATCGCCCCCCACGCGGTTATCCACGTGTTTCGCTCGGGCGTGCTCGAGAAGCTGGGCACCCACGAAGTCCAATCCGTGGCCGAGCTGTTGTTAACGCCAAAATTTGGTAAGGCTCTATGTCAGATTCGCTCAAAGGAGAGCGTCACAGTCAACTAACGGAAATTGATCTAGAAGGGACCGGATCCAGGGAGGAGCCGTGAAGACCGTTAATTGGCAGTTATTTACTGAACTTGTTAATTAGGCAAGTGTTTATTTTTAGGGAACCTGACCTCGTGTCCGGTCAGGATTAGTTAGCTTTTTTCTGTTATGGATAGGGAATCGTGAATCGTGTCCTATAAGGACTCATGTAACTCGGGGTATAAATATGTACGCCCGGGCACCCTGTAAATCATCACAACGATCAATACAAAATTTGGCGCATCGCCACCCCTTCGACGGGATCCTGCTTCTCGAGCCGGGCTGCATCGGTTAGGTCCGAACTCCTACGAGAGGGTAAGTCTCGTCACCCCGACTACCTATCGGCTAGGACTTCCTCGGTTAGGTCCGATATTCTAGTTGGTTTATGGTAGTCGGCTTACCACGATATATTTATTTTATCTATGGCTGCATCAGTTCAGTTTGATCTCATAGATTGATTAGGTATATCACATCACGCGTGCATAGATCGTATCGGCTTACTGGGAGCGGTTTATCATCAGTTTGTGCTGCGTCGGTTAGGTCCGACCTACTAAACTGCTAGTGATAAACCGATCCTGCTAAATCGATGCTTTACGTGCAGGCGTCTTATCGGGGTGTATAGCTGGTAAGTTATTTTCATCACGATCGCATTATATCTATCGGCCCATTGAGGCATCGTTATCATCATCAGTCTGTGCTGCAACGGTTGGGTCCGATCTACTAGACTGACGATAATAGCCTTACTCTTGATGAGCCGATGGGTGTTATGCAATGTTGTTATCGGAGTGCTTAGCCGATAAGTTATCTGTCAAAGCCGACTACATTTATTCATTGTTTTACTTTATAATCGGCTTCTATTCATATGCTCTGTTCGATAGTTGGCTGGTTCATCAATTGCCTATCATTTATTTTATTGCATAATTTATTACATATTCTTGCCTGTATTACTGTTACGATCGGCTAAAGGCTAGCCGATTGGTTTTACTCTGCCGATCCAAGTACATGTACAAGCAGGTTCCCGGGCACGACCCCAAGCGAGGTCCCGGGCACGAGCTCAGGTAAGGACCCGGGTATGAGCCCGGACAGCGGATGAAGACCCCGGAAGCCGATATAAGCAAGGGCCCGGGCATGGGCACATTTTCACGGCAATACCAGTAACCCTAAACTATGATCGGCTAGAGTTTATTTGGTTTATTTACTTATGTACTCTGCTTGTTTATTTTTACCAAGTTTATAGCCGGTTATTGAATATTTCTTCGATGATCGGCTAGTGCGATACTTGTTTATTATTATATTGCTTCTGCCGTCATCGGCTTCTAGCCGATGTATAAGTGCTACAGTTCTTATCGGCCATCGGCCGATGAAACGAGTCTAGATCGGCTTCCAGCCGATTGGCTCATTGATTTAACATTTTCCTCCTTGTCAATTACAGGGTCAAATTGATTGGCACGCCTACGAACCTCAACATTTTAGGACCTGCACTGGAGTAAAGCAAATCTCCCAGGCCTTCGCGTGTCACCAAGACGCCGGACGGGCCCCGGCGGTTTTCGGCATCAACACGCTTTTGGCACGCCCGGTGGGACTACGAAGTTTCAACCCAAAGTTTCAACGCAAAGTTTTGACAATTAGACCTGCAACATGGCTGGGAAAGAGATCAAGACAGACAATGTAATTCCAGTCACCATGGAGGATTTGATAGAAGAGCAGAAACAGCAGATTGAACAAACTATGGCCAACTTTCAGAAGCTGTGCTTAGAGTCCTTTAGTATGACAAGGCAAGGGCCGATTCAGAAATTCCAATTTCCGAAGCCAGTATTGGTTGGAGAATCGAACCGTACACAACCCGAGAGCCCACCGATTAAACCTTTGCAAGAGATGGTCAATGAGGCTTTACACCACGCGCTCATTAATCAGTCGGGAATCTTGGTAAATACATTACATAACCTCATCAAGAAGACTGTTGATGGATCAATTGCCCAAGAACCAATTCGGGGTCCTGTTTACCTCCCACCGAAGGTTGAACCAACTCAGATTGATTACAACATCAGCCGAGATATACCAGAACACATGTTTACACAGAACCAGGCTGGGGGGCAACAGGATGTTCCTGCTGGGTACCATCGGACTGCCTACTATAGAGGATATCAGCAGAATTATCCAGGAGGCGGGGCCGATCCAGGCAGTTATCAGAGGGATTATTATAGACAAAATCGGCAACCAACTCCACTGGTACAGTACCACCAGTATCAATAGGAGAATCCAAGGGAAGAAGACCTATCGGTACGAGTTGAGGAAATAATGAGGGAACAGTTCGGAATGAAGCCCAGAGAACAAACGTTTATGTATCGGCATCCATATCCCGAGTGGTTTGACCGGGTCCCGTTACCACACCGATACAGGGTCCCGGATTTTTCTAAATTCTCAGGGCAAGATGATACGTCTACAGTGGAACATGTTAGCCGATTCCTGGCACAGTGTGGGGAGGCATCGGCCGAAGAGGCCCTGAGAGTTAGATTTTTCCCCTTGTCCTTATCCGGGTCGGCTTTCGCATGGTTTTCTTCATTACCACCAAATTCAGTTCGGGGATGGGCCGATCTAGAAAAACAGTTTCACAAATACTTCTTTGCTGGAATCCATGAGATGAGACTGACAGATTTGACATCGGTTAGGCACCGACCAGATGAAACGGTACCGGAGTACATCTAGCAATTTCGGGAGGTTAAAAACCGATGTTACAGTCTGAACCTGAGCGATGGGCAGCTAGCCGATTTGGCTTTCCAGGGACTTTTGGCGCCGATCAAAGAGAGATTTTCATCCCAAGAATTCAAGTCCCTGGCGCATCTGGTACAGAGGGTATCGGCTCATGAAAGCCGATTTCAGGGAGCAAAGAAGGACAAATTTCAAAGACGAGTTGCCCAGGTACAAGTTTATTCATCGAACTCAGACGATGAGGAATCCGATGCTGAGGTTGGATTGGCGGAGTGGGCCAAAAACAAGAAGTTGGTATCGTGTCCATGGGTTAAGGATATCGGCAAGGAGGAACGGTATGATTTTGATATCAGTAAGGCCGATAAAATATTTGACTTGTTGTTACAAGAGAAGCAGATACAACTACCGCCAAATCACGTTATTCCGTCAGCCGAAGAACTAAAGAAGAAAAAGTATTGCAAGTGGCACAATGCGATATCGCATCACACTAACGAGTGCAAAGTTTTTCGGCAACAGATTCAATCGGCAGTCGAGCAAGGACGAATCAAGTTTGAAGACAAGAAGCCGATGAAGATTGATGGGCACCTGTTTCCCGTGAACATGGTATACACGGGATCATCATCAAGGAATCAGGCCGATGGAACAGGACGTCAAAGGTACAAGCCAAGGGTCACTTCATCGGATATGATAGAAAACTATTCAAGGTACGAGGAACGGAGGGATGAGCCAGAGATGTATAACCCGCATTGGGACTGCCCGTTCTTCCGATTCTGCTGGGATCAGGGGATGAGACTGCCGTCAGTAGAAGATTGTCTCGAGTGCAGCAGTGCAGGGAATCGGCATGATCGCCAGCGGGAGTTTGTGCGAGATCGGTCGCTTGGGAAAAGAGCATCGGTTCATAGCCGATTAGGGCCGATCCATGAAGAGTTCCTTGAAGAGGATAGAGAGGATGAAGAGGAAGTACACGAAGGACAGGTCTAGAATCCTCAATGGTGCCCTAGTGGGATATTCACGAAAAATCAGAAGAGAAGGGCACAACGCTTACGACACCGAGAGCAACAGGAAGAACAGAGTCAAGATCAGGGAAAGGCCGATCATCGTCACAAGAAAACTAAACAGGTTTGGCGCGTGAAGGAAAAAGATGATGAACCTGATCAATCGGCCCCAGCGAATATGGTGTTCTTTTTACCTTGGGAGTATAGAGCACTTTCGTCAGATGAAGAAGGCGATGAGGAGATTTTTGCTCAGCTAACGTTACAACCCGATCAGGCTATATTTGACAAACCTGAGGAATCAGAGCATCGGCACCTAAAGCCATTATACATCAAGGGTTATGTGAATGGGAAGCCGATGGCAAAGATGCTGGTTGATGGGGGAGCAGCAGTTAATCTCATGCCTCATGCCACATTCCGAAAATTGGGGAAAACTACCGAAGATCTGATCAAGACAAATATGGTGCTAAAGGACTTCGGTGGGAATTCATCAGAAGCTAAAGGTGTGTTAAACGTGGAGTTGACAGTAGGGAATAAGACGTTACCCACCACATTTTTCGTCATTGACGGGAAGGGGTCATATAGTTTGCTGCTCGGCAGGGACTGGATTCATGCAAACTGCTGTGTGCCCTCGACAATGCATCAATGTTTGATACAATGGCAGGGAGATCAAGTCGAGGTAGTGCTAGCAGATCGGTCGACCAATATTGCCATGACCGATCTACCAGTCTGGGAAGCCGACGGTGTTGACTGCCTATCCGGAAAAATATGGGAAGGAGATTACCTTAAAGTCACTAGCCAGGGGATACAGCCGATTCAGCAAGTCGGCTCTGAATTGTTACTCTGATGGGCTCTATTGAAGACTTCGAGGGGAAACTGGGGCAAGGATTTACGTCGGCTGATGATTTGGAGGAGATTGATATAGGACCAGGAGATAAGCCAAGGCCGACGTACATAAGCAGAAAACTAAGTCCTGAACTTCGAGAAGAATTGATAGCATTATTGAAGGAGTATCGGGATTGTTTCGCCTGGGAGTACCATGAGATGCCAGGATTAAGCCGATCGATTGTTGAACATCGGCTACCCATTAAACCAGGATATCGGCCGTTCAAGAAAGCTCCAAGGAGATTCAAGGCAGAATTATATGAGCCGATCAAGGTGGAGATCACAAGGTTGTATGATGCCAAGTTCATAAGACCGTGCCGATATGCTGAGTGGGTTTCTAATATCGTCCCGGTGGTGTCGATGTTTTACACCGGCAATAAATATATGGGGCTACTCGACGGATGGAAACTCGGTGGATTGCAAAGGAACATAGATGGATTTTATACTGGTTCAGGCCCTCAATGTGAGGTAATACCCTACGTCCAGTTTGTATGTATTCCTTTGAGGATATACGGTGGTAGTTCTGATGAACTTGTGTGCACCTGCCCTCATGGGGCGCCCTGCCTCCCCTTATATACTGGGGGACAGGGTTACAAAGTAGGAGTCCCCATCGGATTACGACTAGGAGATCTCCCCTTAGAGATATAACGCACCCGACTAGGACTGTATATTCCTTTCTATACAAGGCGAAGTCTGCCGAATCTAGCTATATCTCTAATTACAGGCTAGGCCCATCTCTATCCGAGTGGCCCCATATGCTTGTTATGAGGTACCCGGGCCCATGGCACCCACAGTAGCCCCGAGACCTTCATAGTTGAGTCACAGCTGATGCCCGAGTGCTCATCTCCACGGTGAAGTCTTCCCGAGTGCATTGCTCCCGAGTACTCTTTGTCTGAGTGCTGCTTCTCCCGAGTCCTGCTTCATGTCAGCTGGCAGCGAGGCTATGAAGGGCTCCATGTAGATGTAGGAATAGTATGCGCCGAATAGGCGCACCTATTAGGTGTAGCCCCCGACTTTGTGCTTAATTGTGAAAACAATTAAACATAAAGTCAAAGATCTTTAACCTTAAAGTCTTTCCCGAGTAGATTACTACTGGTATATGAGACTCTTCGGTATCATGTCAACCGGAATATGATTTATAGTCTTGCCGAGTAGGGAAATACTCGTATATAGGACTCTTCGACTTCATGTCAGTCGGAATGTGTGTTTATAGTCTTGCCGAGTAGGATGCTACTCATATACGGGACTCTTCAGCGTCATGTCAGCTGGAAAGGGGTGTTATAGTCTTTCCCGAGTAGTATATTACTCGAAAATTAGACTCGTCGGCATCATGTCAGCCGGGATGATTATTTATAGTCTTTCCCAAGTAATATATTACTCGAAAATTAGACTCGTCAGCTTCATGTCAGCTGGAAAAGGTGTTTATAGTCTTTCTCGAGTGGCGTCCCATTCGGAAGTTAGACTCTTCAGCTCGTCAGCTGGAAGAATGTTTATAGTCTTTCCCGAGTAGTATACTACTCGAAAGTTAGACTCCTCCGCATCATGTCAGCGGGAATGAGAATTTTATAGTCTCTCCCGAGTAGTGCACTACTCGAAAGTTTAGACTCTTCAGCGTCATGGGTCGGCTGGAATAATAGTTGCTCATGGCACTGGCTGGCCACGCATGTAGAGGGAGTACCGCGACTTTATGAAAAGTAAAATCCATGCGTGGTCAGGTGTACCCGAGAAAGATACCTGCATCCCCAATTTTAATGATAGACCAGCTTGTGATACTTGTAAGGATATATCCCGAGACCTGGTGGATAAAACAGATACCCAAACCATATATGTTTAGCAATAATGGCTCTCATGAAGCATATCTGTTTTACCTCATCTCGCTCCTGTTGGTAGCACCAGCGCTATAATTCAACTCAGCCTGCGGCGCCCACATGATCATGCTACTGTAGGAACTCATATCTTGGTGCGCCATTATCCGAGTAAGGCCGGTCCAAACGGAGCGACCACCCAAGTAGCTCCTATAAAATCACCATCCACTCACATGTCAGGATGAGTTTTTTTGGTGTCGATAACCGCAGTCAGCTAGAGAAACATCCTTGATCCGCAAGCCTTTCCGACTTAGTTCTGGATGCCGCCTGGTTGCCATAGGTCCCAAGCAGGTATGTTGCAGGATCTCTTGCCCTCCTCAGATATGACGCAGTGCAGGAGAACTCCGAATGCCGCTTTGAGATGTAATCTTCTCTGACTTTCAGAAAGAGCGAGCTGGGTACCCGAACCTTGCTGAATTAGCATAGGATCGGCTATCGCGACCCTTGCATTGGTGGCAGACCCTACCCAAACAGATTATAGCAAGCGAGGTACCCGAGACCTTGCATTAGTATAGGATCGGCGAGCGAACCTATGGGGCGTACCTCACCCAGGGCCGAGTAAGTAACGACTCCGACTAGTGCCGAAGTGGTTCACTCACATGGCGGTGTAGTCCGGCGAACGATGATCCGCGTCCCGACTGGCCCACGCGCGTACTCGTTAAGTAGCTCCTCATGGAGCATCCCGAGTGTATTTGGCAGACTTGTTGTAACCCCTGCCCTCCAGAATACCGCACAGCTCCAGACCCAACCGACGGTGGGCCCATTACACAAGCAGGTTCCATTACACTTCGTCCTCGGCTGTCGTGTAAAAAGGGTTAACCGTGAGCGTACTATGGTTGGAGGGACAAGGCCTTATAAGTTGGTTCAACCCTTGCTCAACTAGCAATGGTCTGGTACCTAATCATGGCACACCGCACTCACTGGCCATTATGGCCCATATCCTGAATTGGGCCAGCGATGTCACACACACCCCCCTCAAAGACCTGGCGTCCCCGCCAGGGTCCAACTACCCCGCGAGACCACATCAGGCATATAGCAAATGTCCGGCGAACGCGCCCCCTCTTAGCGCACCGTTCCGTCGTCCCCAGTGCCGCGTCCATATGCCATGCATTGCCTCACACGCGGCAGCCCACATGCCCATGCGCGCATACTATGCCCCAGCACTGACCCACGCCACAACGAGGTCGCTCTTCATACCATTTGTAAGTACACGCCTGCCTCAGGAACCGCACAGCCCAGCCCAACGACGGGCGGCCCACTTACACATACACCGCGCGTGACACCTTTCGTCCTCGCTTGGTGTAAAAGGTTAAACCCGAAGTACAAGTGTGACACATTCCTGGCCATATTAGGATATGGCCCAGTATTGGCAAACATGAGTCGGGGCGGGGGGAGCGGTGTGCAACATGATTAGTACACCTTGCTAGTTGAGCAAGGGTGAACCAACTTAAAGGCCTTAGTCCCTCCACCATAAGTCCTTCCGGTGTTAACCACTTTT